>BQKZ01007491.1:20195-33095 GCA_036244855.1 Temnopleurus reevesii | reverse complement strand
TCTCCTCGCATCGCATTACTGACCACATGTTTTGGTAATCGCAAATTGATTTTTCTATTAATTTTCACTTATCTGGAGGAAGGTAATTTCATCGATTTCGAGATGAAAAAGTAAGCCCTACGGCTTGGTGTCCTGTTCAACTGCACCTGTTAAGCCGTTGGTTCGTTGTGCGACTCTTACACGCAGCTTACCCATCGCACAGGCGGTGCCATGGCGTGCTGTATCGGCTCAGTCGCTGCTCCTTCGTTTGAAGTGTCTGTTTTTCTGTATGATGTTATTGCATGGGATTATAATCTTATTATTATTTTTTTTTGTTATCAGTTCTTGATTCCTATGATTGTCTAGCTCTGCTAAAATCTACTTAATAATCGAACCGAGCGCTTAAAAACGCATTCAATGATTCGTAGTAGATAAGCTGAGCCGCCAACCCCCCTCCTCACACCTCATACGAATTGCAGCGGACGAAGACTGGCGAGTGGGAAAATGCAGAAGTTTATATGTGCAGAGCAAAGGCGAGTTGTTTAAGTTGCCAATTCGCCTTCTAGAGAACGAGAAAGCTAGAAGTTGCAATTCGTCAGCTTGCCTCCATTCGCATATGTGTGTTTCATGTTTTGTTATTTGATTAATTAATTAATTTATTTATTTATTTTATTTCATTATTATTATCATTATTATTATTATTTTTTATGTGCAGAGCAAAGGCGAGTTGTTTAAGTTGCCAATTCGCCTTCTAGAGAACGAGAAAGCTAGAAGTTGCAATTCGTCAGCTTGCCTTCATTCNTTGCACTCAACGATAATAGGGCGCGATTGTCAATTGAGAAGTGTCGCAAGTTGTATGCAGTTTCGTGCCTCTCTCTGTAATAATAATGATAATAATAATCATAATAATAATAATAATAATAATAATACTAATAATACTAATAATACTAATGATAATACTAATACTACTACTACTACTAATAATAATAATAATAATAATAATAATAATTATAAGTCTGTATTTATATAGGGCGTAATACAATTTTCTCTAAGCGCTTTAAAAAAGCTGTTTGATACATAACATCTGCAGATTGTTCTATACATAAACTTGTTTTGGTTTCTGTGTGTGTTTAACTTAATTAAACAAAAAGATTGCTTATTAGTAATTTGTCATCAATAAAATGGCACTAATAAACTCAAATATCTCAGACATTTTTTTTAACATTCTGACAGGAAATCATACTTTGGATAAGTTACCATGGCAATAATGATTGCATGAAACGTGTTTCGTATTATTTTCCAACAGCATATTTCAGGCGTTCATTAGGTTGATGTAATTTTACTTATCACATTTTACAATGTAATGGCAAAAAAAAGAAAAAAAAAACTTCTATATTCTCCAGAACATTATCATTTCATCCAGTCTTATCAACATATAATTAAGTTAATCCAAAGTCTAATTTCGCTTTAGCTGGATTAGCACAGATTTGTCGAAATAATACCATCTTAAGAATAAAGATACCCAACAAAATTAATCCTTTGTATTTTTTCCAACTTCAAGATAGAAGGTGTTAGAAAGTAAAAGCTTCAATAATCTTATTCCATGATATATAATTAATTCTTATTTTTGAAGTAGATTAAATGATACGACATCATGAAAGACGCCGAAATTTTTCACAAATGCCAACTTTTGCAGGAAACGTGTCGGGAGAACGTTTGGCTCTCCGAATATGCAACCCGATAGATACTTAACAGTGCTTCATACAGAGGCTAGTAGAATCATTTTGCTTTCGGCAATGGCTATGATAAAAGAAACGACATCAAGAAAGCGAGAGACAAAGAGTTATATGACAACAAAAAATCGCATAGAAGCATGATCGATGGTTTTAGCGCATAAAATATCTACGATTTCCTTGCGATTCGGCGGACATCGTATACGGGCTACGGTTTTTTTTTCAATTATTTTCTTTCGGCACTGGCTAAGATTAAAGGAGGATGGACACTAAGAAAGCGAAGGAAAGAAAGTGATATTATACAAAAGACAAATACATCTCATTCAAACATTCACGATGTTCTGCGAAGGAATGGAGAATATCTACGATTTCCTTGCTATTTGGCAGACATCATATACGGGCTATTGTTATGTTTGCATCAATATCCAATTGACACCAAAGCTACGATCATGGCAGGGTGAAATGCTTGGTCTCCCTCTAATCGCACGATCTACCTGCATGATGGCGTACGACGATCGTACGATTTTCACGATCTCCGTAGCCTTCATACGGTTTTGAATAACCCATCGTTAAAAGCATTTTTAGATCAAAATCGTAGAATCGATTGCGTGATCAGTGCAGGGTCAGTGTGCAGGAGCTGAACAGAGATCGTGCATAAACCTGACGATCTCTTTTAGATGCATTTTTTTTTGCTCACCGAGGAATTTTTTTTTGTTAAGATCTGCACAAGGCTCCCACACAATGACCCTGGCCGAACATGCCATCCCATACGCGATGATTTTAAGGGCTTTTGTCAAACAATTATGAAAAATATATACGCTATTCGGAGATAGCATACATAGTATATACGAACATCGTACGATCATCGTATGCCAGCCCGGGAAGATCATGCGATTATATGGATACGATCAGTTTACAGTCACCCTATATACAAGAAGATCATAGACCAAAATGCCTTTATTAGGTGATCCTCATGAATCGACTCAATTCACGTTGGAATAATTCGAAACCAAGACCTCAACAAGCTGTGTAAAATGAGAGCAATAAAATCATGAGTTTATCTTTAACTAATATGATGATGGATATAAACATAGCAAACATATGAATGAAAAAACATTTACTTCGTTCATACTTGTATCCATGACGATTGCGCAAAGGTGAAGGATATAGACAGCCGATTTTAAGGTTCAAAATCATATTGATTTTCAAAATGACTGCAGGTTAGAAGATATCCGATTCGATATTTGTAACAAAAGTCGCACGTTTTGCTACAACTGGAGAATCGCCGAACAATAAATAAATTTTACTCGGATTACGTCATATGCAATATTCTCTCAATATTGAAAATAATATTTAATTGTGATCGATTTTTTAAAAGTAATGCCATAAAGTAATGGAGCTGTGAAAATAGATTCGTGTATGGAAGACCACGGTTCGTGAACATTGGTAATATTTAGAGTTTGGTTTCATTTGAGTATACAGGCTGACTCACACCTTTGCGTTTTTAGCCTGCGTCGGCCCAGCGGTTTTTTTTAAATTAAATTGTACGCTGATCAGATGGTGGACTGACGATCGGCTTGCGCTTAAGGAGCGTACGTCGAGCGTCAATCCACTGCATGACCTGCGTCTTTAACCAAGTGCGTCCAGGGAACATTTTTAATTTTCAAAATCGCTGGGCCGACGCAGACTAAAAACGCAAAGGTGTGAGTGTGCCTTACCGAGCAAATAAGATAGCATATTAGCCATGGGCTACGGAAGGAATTTTCCCTATTAGTCATGTGGTTTCTTCTTCATCATATTAAAGTTTAGAAAAGAGACTGAAGCCCACCGCACACGTTGCGACTGGCTTACGATCTGATATGGGAAGTGAATCGTAGTAGCATTTAATATGGATACTTTGACAAATAAAATCTACCTGAATTTTGTTCTTGAGATTCATCGGAATTGTGCTTATCAAGTTTGTGCCAGATAAAACGGAAATCAATTTCAAATCTTATACAATCTTCTGATTTTTCCGATTGCTCTGACTTCCTTATGACTCGTAGCCATTCGATGCGCCTTCCGACAAGAGAGTTTGTATTATGCCAATTTTTCAATTCTATAATTTATTTTAGTACTTCAAACCTCTGTCAAAGTTTGTTTTTATGTTTGAATGCTTGTGAGAGACACTATTATCACCCTGATTATACCTTCTTCTTAAATCTGATCTAAGCCGGTCATAAGATGTGCGGTGGGCTTTATAGATAAGAATAGTTTCATATTCGCCCAAAGCTTTCCCCGGGCAGAAACGAATAGCGCTGTATACCAGCCATAGATCTCCGCCGTAAAACTAATAATTCCAATGGCCGCAAGCCGTCTGTTTGGAAATGGCGCTTCTTAATGTAATAATCGTATGATAATTTCCTTTATTTCCACCATCGTGACATTTGATAGACTCTGGTATTAAATCATATATTGGTAAAGTATATTGCGAGACTTTGGTGTCCGTGATGGCAGTGAATCATAAATTCAAATCTACTTTTTTCGATATTTGCTCAGGAAGGATTAAAAGGATAGAAGAAATTTACAGTGTTCAAAAGAAAGTTTGACATTTATTATTCATCATTCCAGCTGTATATACTGAAAGAGAGTTATTCCCATTGTCGAATATGCACACTAAAATAAGGGTATCGGAGGGGGGGGGGTACAAAAAAACTTTGCCTATTTGGTAAAACTTTAAGTCAGCGATGCTTGAGTATCAATTAATCATACGATAAACTTTTGTAAGGAATCGTGCATTCTCTAGGAAGGCAAAACTTTTAGAGACGTTACAACGTCAATTCAGTGCAGACAAAGAGAATAGACTTGATGGTCCCTGTAATAATAATTATAATAACGATAAAAAATACAATATTATTTTAAGAAAATTATTTATAATGAAAATATAGCCTATAATAATTATTTTAATAGAAAGGAAATAGGATATTAAACCGATCCCAACAATCTACTGACTGAACATGACGCCTGCTTATAGGCAAAATATGTAGGATTGTCTTGATCACTTAATGCACGAAGATTCGCAATAAAGACAACTTGAAAACAATTTCTAGAATCGATGACTTTGGTTCTCGTAATACACTCCAGTAACACCTTAAAGGTGCATTTACACTTTATCCGGACGACAACGCGGCACTGCGTTATCGCAGTATCTAGATTGCTATTGGCCAATTACGTGAATCTGCGCGAAAATGTTTAATAATTGGCCAATCACAGAGTAGATATCGCTTAAATATAGTGTCGTGATGTCATGTGGGTTAGATGTAAACCGGGTGTAAACGTTTCTTGATAGGGAGTCCAGGGCCCCGTAACATAAAGGTTTGCGATTTATTGCTAATCTGATAGCGATTGATATCAATAGCCAGTCTATGGCAACTCATGTACTACAGTTTGCAATTGATCGCAAAATCAAATAGCGATTAATAGCAAACCTTTATGTTACGGGGCCCAGGTTATGTTCAAAGAAATATATTAAACGGCTTTAAGATAAAAAAAGAAAGAAAAAGAAACCTTCATTCTACTTTCATCCATAGGGCAGCGTCAATTTTGTGATTTTTATACTTAATTTTGTGGTTTTAATTTTCTATGCACTTTGAACAGTTTTTACGTTACGGGAGTCAGTGATTTTCGACGTCAACGTTGCAGTCCACTACGCATGTTCGATACCACTGTGAGATATCGATGTGACAAGGATTTACAACTGTAAATTTAATCAATTAAAACATTAAACAAGAAGTTAGCATTGTATGAATCTAAATAATCTAAGACAAAGCTATTGAGACAAATCATTCGATTCTTCTCAGCAACATCGATGTTTCGACTGTCGAGCTCTCATAGCACACTGCAGCAACTGCGACTCTGACGTCATAACGGGTTAAAATGACGCATGCGAAAACTTTTGCTTTTATGCTTTTTGTCAATGATTACTCAGCTGTCTAAAAACTAACGTAAGACGTTTTCTAAAAGCTTTTCTTTTCCTCTGTGAAATATTTCGATGAAATTATCGTTTGTACTTTTCCTTTAAATCTCTCGGACCACTATTGACGAGGTGGTAATCCTACGGTACATTAACGCCTCTGACTTGGTGCAATCCTAGACGGCCCTACGTGCGCCATTATTGTAATTCAAGATGGCGAAGATTATCGATAAAATCTCGGATACGATGTCTAGTGATGGGTTCAAGCGCGAGATTGAATCGAGATTTCTCCCAAAGACAAAATAGAGATATTCTAATTGAGCGGAATAGATAAACAGAGAAAGCATTCTCGTTTTTTCCTAAAGAGTCCATTTAGTAGTTTGAATTTTAATATTTTCCCTTCGCTATTCTTGTCTTATAAAGATTTAGCAGATTGGAACCCCATGATCCATAGGATTCTATCTTTGTAGCTTTAGCAGTGATATAACACATTAAAGTGAAGGCAATTTAATGAACTGTAATTATTATACCGACTCCACCGAGACTGCATAAATTTACTATTCAGTTTAGTTTCTAGAGAGAGCTTATATTTGTTGCAAACGATGTCAATGTTTGAACCAGACATCGCCGCACCCGTATAGAGCGGGGTTAATGGGGCGCCGGGATGGACAGGGAGAGAGTTTACAAACTTTGTTTGAGTCTTTTTGATATCATAATTATTTGCAGTTACTCTTTTGTTTATTTATTCAATAGATTAAAGGCTTATTCCTCATAGGACAGGGTTATTTAAGGATATACATTTTTATCCATATTCTCCCTATTTTTCATGTTTTTAGCGAATAGTATTACGCGCCGTGGTTGACGTACGATAAATCAGTTTTAATGCACGTCTGCGGAAACTTTCAAACTTTGTTTGAATTTTCTTGATATCATAATAATTCGCCTTTACTCTTTTGTTTAGTAATTAAAACAGATTGAAAAGTCAATTCCTTAGAGGAGAGGGTTGTTTAAGGATCTAAATTTTGTCCCTTTTCTCCCCGTGTTATATTTTGTATAAAACGCGCTGTCATCAACATACGATAACCGGTTATAATATACGTTTGTGATGTCATGTCAATCAGTATTGTTTGTTTTATTGAAGAATCATTAAGATCGCAATATAAATGAACCATTTACATTATTCGAAAAGAAAATCAATATAGCAGAATTACAGTAAATTAGTTGAACTGATTAAAAGTGAAGTTCCGGGTAAAAATAATGACCATTGATATTATGAAGGCGCTGTGGTGCAGTGGTCATGACTCTCACCTTCAACTAGAGGGTCGTAGGTTCGAGTCCCACCCAGGACGTTAATTTCCTTCAGCAAGAAATTCATCCACATTGTGCTGCACTCAACCCAGGTGAGGTGAATGGGTATACCTGGTAGGAATATTGAAACGCCAAGTGCGCTACATGGTGGCTGCCGGGCTAAAGCCAGGGTAATAATGCTGCAATTGTAGAGTGCTTAGGGAATTCTCATGAAGAGTCGATAAGCGCTATATAAAAGCCGTTCATTATTATTATTATGAACTTGCTGTTCAGACCTTCATCCTCACACGATAATACGATTTATCCTAATTCAGTGGGTCATAATAATAATAATAATAATAATTTACAACATTTATAACGCGCTTATCACAAATTATGTCCCTAAGCGCGGAGAAAAAGAGAAAAACTGTCATGGACAAAAGAGCCGTACGCCGTGTATTGAACTGTGCGGACACAAGAATCACAAGCCGGTTCTGATATGAATAGCATTACACAGGACCATTGAGTTGGCGTTCGTCTCGATTTAACGGAAATATTTTAAATCACGAAAATATTTTCTATCATGTTTGATATTGATATCTACAAAACGTCACCAATGCCCAACAACACCTGCAACATATCAATATTGATGTTAACTTGTAATTGTCAATATTGTCAAAGATAGCAGTTAACGTGACAGAATCATTATTATTGTTATTATTGTTATCATTATTAATAGTGTTATCAGTATGATTATTATTATAATCATTATTACAATTATTGTTATTGTTATTATTACTATTATTTTTATTGTTATTATTATTATTATTATCATCATCATCATCATCATCGTTATTATTGATATTATTATTATTATTTGTACTCCATGTCGAAATTCTCTGTATCATAATTATTTGTACTACTGTATTATGGTTGAAAGAAAAAGAAAGAAAGCGAAAAACTCACGTATTCTTTTTCATTTCCGCATTACTCATCCCAGGTAGTCCCAAAATGGATCATTTAGCTTTGTAAGATTTCCGAGACAATTAACTACAATATAAATATATGGTGCTTACAGTATATTTTTAATTATTTGGATAGGATCTTGATCATGTGCTTATTAAATTTGACCCAGGAAATGCAGAGTTCATTCGTGTGAGAATTGGTCACTTCATGATTTTCAAGAACTTTCTGATACCCACTTAACCCCAAACGTAGCGACACAGAGGAGAAGTGAAAACCTCCCACAGCTTAATTGAATTGATAGTTAGATCAAGCCGTGAAAATGCTTGAGTATTTGCCTTTAATTAATTACTGATAAGCAGCCATTCCGTGCTAATCGGGTCAAGTCAAATCAAAGAAATTGTAAGTTGGTATATAAATAGTTCGTTTGTGGGAAATTTGGTCAATAGGCGGGTTTACTAATAGATTCAAATTTTATGCATACCTCTAACACAAAGGTTGTTCTTGACAACCCCAAAGCTTGCCCGAGGCTTGCCCGACATAGCAACAAGTAATGTATGCAAACTGGATTCCAAGTATTGTAGTCTNAAGAATCACAAGCCGGTTCTGATATGAATAGCATTACACAGGACCATTGAGTTGGCGTTCGTCTCGATTTAACGGAAATATTTTAAATCACGAAAATATTTTCTATCATGTTTGATATTGATATCTACAAAACGTCACCAATGCCCGACAACGCCTGCAACATGTCAATATTGATGTTAACTTGTAATTGTCAATATTGTCAAAGATAGCAGTTAACGTGACAGAATCATTATAATTGTCATTGCTGTTATCATTATTAATAGTGTTATCATTATCATTATTATTGTAATTATTATTACAATTATTATTATTGTTATTATAACTTTTATTATTATTATTATTATTATTATTATTATTATTATTATTATTATTATTATTATTATTATTATTATTATTATCATTATTGTTATCATCATCATCATCATCATCATCATCATCATCGTTATTATTGATATTATTATTATTATTTGTACTTCGTGTCGAAATTGTCTGGATCATAATTATTTGTGCTACTGTATTATGGTTGAAAGAAAAAGAAAGAAAGCGAAAAACTCACGTATTCTTTTTCATTTCCGCATTACTCATCCCAGGTAGTCCCCAAATGAGGTAATTTAGCTCTGTAAGATATCCGAGACAATTAACTACAATATACATGTAAATTTATGGTGCTTACAGTAAAATTTTAATTATTTGGATGGGATCTTGATCAGGTGCTTATTGAATTTGACCCAGTAAAAAATACAGAGTTCATTCGTGTGAGAATTGGTCATTTCATAATTTTCAAGAACTTTCTGATATTCACTTCACCCAGAGTTCGGATGAGAATTGTGTGATGTCCAAGAACTTTCCCACAACCCCTTCACCCAGGATGTAGTGACCATTGGGAGAAGTGAAAATAACCCACAGCTTAAATGAAATTATAGTTAAGCCCTAGTCACATATAGGACCCCAAAAGCAACACGATCGCCCGACTCTTTGTTAATTCATAGTTAACTGCCTCAGAACAACGGGTCGGGATGAATCCTGTTGCTTCCGGGGTCCTATGTGACCGGGACATTAGATTAAGCCGTGAAAAGGCCTGAGTACTTACCCTTAATTAATTACCGATAAGCAGCCATTCCGTGCTCATTTGGTCAAGTCAAATCAAAGAAATTGTAAATCGGTATATAAATAGTTCGTTTGTGGGAAATTTGGTCAATTCGCAATGTTGTAGAAGCTTCCGATGACACTTCATACAGAGTGTATTTAGACAGGGGAAACGGAACTTTGCATCCCCCACAACTTAAAAAGTGAAAAGGCTTTCGTACTTCCCCTTAATTAAACAATGATACCGCTATTCCGTGTAATATAGGTCACACAAGTCAAATAAAAAAAATGTATATCGGTATATAAATAGTTTGTTTGTGGGAAAATTGGTCACTACACGATGTTGTAGAACTTTCCAATGACACTTCATACAGAAATGTATTGAGACAAGTGAAACGGAACTTTGCATCCCCCAACAACTTAAAAAGTGGAGTTAAAAGGTGAAAAGGCTTTCGTACTTGCCCTTAATTAATCAATGATAAGCTGACATTCCGTGTAATATAGGTCGCGCAAGTCAAATCAAAGAAAATATCAAAGGTATATAAATATTTTGTTTGTGGGAGAATTGGTCACTTCAGAATTTCAAAGAAGTTGCTGATACCTACTTCACCCAGAAGTAGCGACACAGGGGAAAAGTGAAAACATCCCACATCTTAAATGAAATGATAGTTAGATCAAGCCGTGAAAAGGCCTGAGTACTTGTCCTTAATTAATTACCGATAAGCAGCTATTCTGGATTATAGGTCACACAAGCCAATTCAAAGAAAAAAGAATATCGGTATATAGATAATTCGACTGTGGGAGCATTTTAAAAGTTTCCAATATCCACTTCATATACAGAATGTAGTGAAACACGGGAAAACTTAAAACATCCGTCAGCTTAATTAAAATTATATTTGGAACATGCCATGAAGAATGTTTCATACCTTCCTTTTGTAAATCGAATAAATAAAGTGAATGAATGATAAGCCGCCATTTTGTGTAGATTAGGTCGCGTTAGTCACATCAAAGAAATTATATTTGGGTGTGTTCACTATGGTTAGATTATGTTACTTCAATATGAAAATATTCAAAATCTTTATTTGTCTGCTGATTATTGTATGAAATATCTGCGAGTATGCGTCCATGGGCCTGTAACATAAAGAGATGTAATTAATCTTGCAATTAATTGCACCTCTTTGGTACATGTTTTGCCATAGACTTACGATAAATATTTATTGCAAGTTTAATTGTATCATTTTGTTACAGGCCCCAGATGATATATAAGGGTGGTCCAGGTCCAACGCATTGCGCCAATTACCTTACCAAGAGAAAAGAAAACACAGCCAACTGTTATGGTTTTCATGAGAAATGGAAATTTCTACAATTATTGACGTAATAAGTGATTACAACATAGTCACTAAACAACATTCACAATTCTTGAAAATACGTTCTTATTGGGGAACTTCGCACGGCATGTGCAAGCACTATGAGCAGAAGGAACAAAGAATGAGACAAAGTAAGCACCTTCATTCAAACATTCATAACAGCTTCGTGATCACTAAAGAAAGTCTCAGGTGCGATTGTTGTTCAAATTTTTTTCCACAGAATAAGAAGGATGGACATTTCTTTTGTGTGCACCTAGCTATTGTGAATGCTTAAATATAAGTTGTTTACTTTGCCCCAGGCCTTTGTCCTTTCTGCTCATTGTGAATTGAGTTAGTAGAGAGGAGAGGAAAGGTAACGGGGAGGACATCATCGAAACTTTTGTACCGAGTACTTCTCATCTGTGTATAGCGCCACCCGATGGTGATGTTGAACTGGGCGGTGTTTCATCAAGGTACGAATAATTCAAAGACTTTGTGAACGATTTCACCCATGAGTTCTTGCGCTGAATGATCGAGAATCTTACGCATATTACACTCGTTTACTTTCAATTTTAAGAACGATTTGGTAAAACACCGCCCAGTACACGTACTAAAAGTACTGTCAATCAGTGTTTATCTGTATATGTTGGGATGAAAATTAAGGCAAGAAATACTTCAATTGGGAATCATGTACTTCTTAAAATGAGATTTAGATGAAATAAGCTTGTAAAATTGCATAATATAGTTGAATATTGTAATGTAAAGAGTTTTTACTATCACATCGCACACCGTACAAACACACGCACACACGCGTGCACACACACACACGTACCTCTCCCCTCGCACGCACGTGCAATACTCATCGCACCCACGCACAGCCATCACCCATCGCCATGATTGCGAGAAGAGCACGTATCCTCGCAATATTCCTGTACTTTTCAATTTGTTGTAAACATCATTACACTTCCAGAATTCCCTTGATGAGCGTTACCGATACATTGCTCGTCCATTCCTTTCAAGTTCAGTTTTTCGCCCTGATTCGCAAATCTCCCCTCTTTAACCTTCTCGGAATTAAAACTATCAATCTTGTTTTGACTTGTGATGTCTTTGCAAGCCGCTGTTATTTCACGCTGTCAACTCCATTTGTTTACGTCGAACGTCCACATTTGATGTACAAAGCATTCTCAATATAATTCTTACCCTTATCGCTTATGTCGTTTTGATTAAAAAGGTGATTGTTTACTTAACACAGTGTGGAAATTATTCGTTTTTGGCTGTCAGTTTTTTTTTTAATTCAATTCAATTTGATTGCGCTATTTTCCAATATTTATAGTTGTTTTTCATCAATTTGTAGAAAATTGTATGACTGTGTTATATCAGTGAAGTTATATCAAGAAGATTGAGCTAATATATCTTTTTGACATGAACCTGACCTTTGCATTAATTTAAGTTATTTTTTGTTTTAAAAGAGGAGTCTACCCCAAGATGGTATTGTTTAACAGGAGCGGAAAAATCAAATGAAGGGAACCAAAAAAGTTTGAGAATAATTGGGCAACTAAATTAGAAAGTTGTGAATGTTTAATTTTTTTTATTATTTTTTTTTTACAAATAGGCAACTGATGACGTAGTAGGTGCATAATTGACCATTAATTATGTTCACAATAGTGCTTTTTTTTTGTAAAGATATATGAGGTGTTTTTTCATGATAACTTTGCATTTCCCCTATTGTATGTATACATTAATACAAGCTTTGAATCTTTTTTGTAGAAATAATGAATTTCGCACCATCAATTATTGATTAGTAGTGCACTCATGACGTCATCAAATTCGCAACATATCTGAAAATTTTCACTGATTCTCCCATTTTTTTCAAGTCATTAAAACATCATAACTTTTATTTTGTTCTCTTCAAACGTTGTTTGTTCTGCTCAATTAATTTTTCTGCTCCTGTCAAAAATATATTTGG
>BQKZ01007491.1:3358-18317 GCA_036244855.1 Temnopleurus reevesii | reverse complement strand
AAAGAAACCGGTTAGGGTCCACCCCTCATGACAACATTACCGTAAAACGTCAAAAGCATCTGTTGCCCATGGTTTACAACTTTAATTTGTCGCAAATTGAATGACATTTCAACGAGGACAGAAACACTTTTCTCGCCAGTGCCGGTACCCTTTTATAACCCGACATGCCAGGTTTTGCTGATAAATCGCATCCTCAAAACGCTTAAAACTACTCAAGATCTCTTTCCAGGGTACTTGACTTTCGTCTGGATGTATAATTATTTTAACGCGTTTTAACAGAAATGAACCTTGCTCCATCGTTACGAGTCATTTATTTTGACGAAGGGTCATAATCATTTATTTTAGGGAAGGGTTATAAACATAATAACATGCAGCGATGATCATCGTCGTTGCAGTTTGTGTGTTGCCTTGAAAAGTCATGAGTTAAGGCATTGTATAACATTATTTTCTTTAACACAATCTTAACTGCCACATCCTAAATGCCACCTAAATTGCTGATGGCGTACACAGACTGAGCTGTAAAAATTAAGGCTTCACAAATCGACTTTTAGTGCTCCAAAAATTAAAAATTAAAAATATGACACGCATACGGTATAGTCACACTGTGCAGGAATCATGTGTGTTACACTTTATTCAATTTTTATTATGCATCTTGATAGTACGTGTATTACTTTCTACTTTTTGCATCCAATCCGAATGTAATAACATAGGTCAGATAGCTTTATTTGATATTTTTTAATGACAAACTCATAATGTATGGCTATGTCTTAAACTTTAGGATGATTTTTTTTTTTGCGTGTGTCATCTCACATAAATTTACATTCACGAATCGGCACTATCATGCTATGACGTCTGTCTTAACTTCTTGTGCCAACCGCTTTATACACAATCTTTGATACAGTGTACTTCCATATTAAGACGTCTTAAGGTGTGAAGACGTCTTTCGGTGTGGTCACGCCGGCCGAGCGGAGCTGTGGCGGTCCTTTAGCGGTATGGATTTAGTCTGCAAGGACAGACACTAGGCTTTCAGTGTGTACATGCGCAGAGCGTGCTACAGGGTCAGTGCATGCACACAACGAAAGCCTTGGGTCTGTCCTTGCACCTTCCGCTAAAGGACCGATACAGCTCCACTCGGCCGGTGTGACAACACCTTTAGCAAGAAGAGGGTACTAGTAGCTAGCTAAGACCATTTCTTGCAATCGGCACCAGCTTTAATTATGCTAAATGTGCATTAAGTTTTATGCGAGGTTTTATGTTACTGAAAATATATGAAATAGAACTATTTTGTATGTTATCACATACATTGTCATCACTTTTACACATGAGTGATTTCAGCTGTTGTGTAATGAATTGCATGTTCATGTAGTATGAACTTTATTATCATTGTTACTACTGCATGCTATTATTATCATTACTGTTATCGTTATTATTGTCATTATTATTATTATTGCTATTATTATTGTTATTATCATTATTATTATTTTTAATATTATCATCATTATTATCATTATTATTATCATCATTGTCATCATTATTATCAAAATTACAGGCACATAAAGGCCATGTTAGATTGGATATCTGGGACATCAGCTACGCATAAAGATGAAGTCGTGCGGTTTGAAGTGGATGATAGTCATCAAATGATTTCCAGGTAAATCTCCTTCTCATATTTTATTAGATTTTGCTTCCATACTCGAAACGGTAGATTTGTATTGCGCCATCTGTCCGCAAAACGAATTACAATCTAGTTTTGTATGCTGCTTGTCAGGAAAACATATCGATGTACAAGTCTCATGGTGATATTGCTAGAAAGGTTTTATTAATTGCAAGTTATAGTTGATCGGCAGGCGCCAATCAAAACCATCGTTTCATACGCGTCTTGTTAGAAGCGCAGACCGTGGGCAAATTAAAATGCGCACCGTTTCAGATTGCAGCTGATATTGTAGTTTATTTGCAATCGATAATTCCAGTAACGTACCCCTAAAGGGTGGTATATCCTCACAAGTCAAATTAGAATATACACTTTATGAAAAATAATACAAATTCGATTTTTGTGCCTCTTTATGAGCCCTCATATCTTTTGCAATCCTTTCAAAGTACATATGCTTCCAAATACCAGATACGGGCTAATTTTAATCCATTTACAGAGCTTTTTCCTAAGCGTCTAGCGGTTCTAGCCATTTGATAATTCTCTTAAATATGGCCTATAGAATAACTACAAAATAAGAATCAATCACTTTGATAAATTTTACTATGAAGCATTTCTCCCTCTCTCTCTCTCTCTCTCTCTCTCTCTCTCTCTCTTTCACAGAAGGACGGTGGAAGCGGAACTGCTGCGGATAAGGAACTTGACTTGTATCCTTATACACATTTGGAATATGATGGAATCTAGTATACAACTTTATTCCACATTAATGTTATGCCTAAATCAATCGGTATATAGAAGAAATATTGTTCAGTATCCTCAACAGTAATATTGGAGTAAAGATTCCGTTTTGAGATCATTACTTCTGTGATTAATTGTTTTCTCAAAATAGGATTACATTTTGAAAATAGTTCTGACTACATTCTTTTTTATGCCGGTTGTAACATATTTAGAAGAATAACATTTGTAAGATAACAGTAAAATAAATGATATCGCGAAGCTATCGAACTTTTGTAAAGACAAAATTGAGAAAAATCGTCTTAATCGGATCAATACATTTTCATCACATTACTTCTTCATTGATTTTCTTTCTACGTGGTTTTTCTGAAGTTAATTATCAATCCAATTTCTTAGATGTATTGTTAATACTTCACCCAATGATTTTGATAATACATTCTTCGTGAATTTTATGGCTGCATAGTAATGAAGACGTTGAAGATTCTAGTCAAGTTTTTATTATCATTTATTGCATGAATTGTTATTTCTTAACGAAATTTGAATCAGATATACTAGATGTGAGCAGTCACCATATCAATACTACTAATAATTGCGATGGGAGACAGAACACCGCACCCGTCAAAAATGAAGGAGAAAGGGACAACTTTACGACCATCGTGTCACCTTCAGAACATCTCTTCAATGGCGCTGCTTTTGATGTTGATCAAACTCACAATGCGTTTTCTGAAGATGATGTAGCCAAAGCATTGCGTGATACTGCTTTGGCTGTTAGTGATATTAATGGACTGCTTGAAAATTCAGTAACGTGAACAGAGAACAGAAGACAGACATGCCAACTGTGCATGAGGTCACAATTAGAACGGGAATAACGCAACAGCTGAAGAAAAGTGGGCGTAAACGTGACAACATTAATCGTACTATGGTTTTAAAGAGGTTCATCGTAGTGAAGATTAATTGAAGAGAGTTAATCAGTTGTCTCACGATGTGCAAACGTAGATCGTTAGTTGAATGACGTTTCGTCTGCTGTATACTGCTTGCCTTCATCAGACTATAATGAGCATTGACCATTAATCGTACTCTCTGTCATTTACTTGTATAATGGAACCCTTGAATGCAAAGGAAAATATACTTTATGCATATTCCTGAACAGTTGGTGTCTGTTAGTGATATCATAAACGTACCACTCGGAGTGGTATGTCTATGGTGATATTAATGGACTGCTTGAAAATTCAGTAACGTGAACAGAAGATAGAGATGATAACTGGGCATGAGGTCGGAATTAAAATGGGAATAATGCAACAACTGAAGAAATGTAACCACATACATGACAGAAATAATCATATTCTCAGCCATTCGCATGTCATGAAAGCGTTTATTTCGTTTTGAAATACACTCCATGCATATTCTCTGAGAAGATGAAAAAGTGCCTCTTATTTACATCTTGTTCTCGAAAATTATGTTTTGACTGAATTCACCTTGATTTACCTTCCTTGCGTAGAAAAGTAATAGAACCCTGGAAACAGGTCCCTAGAACGCGACGGTTCTTCTTCGCTAATTATAACCAGGCGCGTGTTTCACCAAATCGTTCGTTAAGTTACGCATGACTTTAAGAGAGACTGGAGTATGTTTATGTGTGTAATATGCATAAGATTGTCGATCATCCAGCACGAGAATTTATACCAGTCTTTCGTCAATCCGTTCTTTCGTAACTTGGTGAAACATCGTCTTTTAAGAGGAGCGTGGTTCAGCTAATCTTTATTCAAATTACGGACGACTTTAAGAAAGATTAGAGAACGTTATTGAGTGTATAAGATTGTCGTTCATTCAGCACAAGAACTGATACCAGTTGTGCGAAGAGTCGTTGTTAAAGTCTTTTTGAACTTGGTGAAACACCGCCCTAGATTTGAAGGGTTTTGTTGTTCATTAGTTGAACATCATAAGAGCAGATTCCCATAGAGAAGCCTTGATATGTATCTTTTCATTTCCTGATGTTGAGTATCATCCAAGATTATGAGTAGATTGAGCAAACGGATAAATGAGATTTGAACATTTCTTTTTCTGTCTCCTTAAATTCAAATCACTCTCTCTTTTCAAGAAACATCTCAAAACCCATCTTAATAATTCTTAATGTAGCTTAATGTACATTTGTTGTCTGTCTCATTAATATTAGATTGCTCTGACTCCCTTTTCAAGAAACATCTCAAAACCAGTCCTTTTAATTCTTAATGAAGCTTGACGTTGGCCTTTATATGCGGCGCTTTGTATCCTCCGGAAAAAATGCTCTGTAATTTCAAGTAGTATTATTATTATTATCATTTGTGTAATTATTATTTTTTTTTGTTTTAAAGAGTGTTATGCATGTGCTTAGAAGAATATGTAGATGCTAACGTGTGCAAAAATGAAGCTGTTTTGAATTTGAAGCTGGTATTATTTTGTATATTATAAGGCAGTGTAACCATAGTATAACAAAGTTATTGAGAACATAAAATTAGTTTCATCAGGGATCTCTTTTAATCAGGAACCCCCCATAAAATTAGTTTCATCAGGGATCTCTTTTAATCAGGAACCCCCTCCCCCCCCCCCCCCCTCACAAAAATACCAAGAAAATGATCTTGTTATATCAGAAATCTCGCTATATTAGACCTCAATTATACCAGGGTTTTGTTTCATAAAAAGGTGCGTAGGTTCACGCACGACTGTATGATCGACCGGTGACCCTTTTTTTCGGTGCGATTCAGCGCCAGAACTTATCATTGAGTGTGAGAAAGGGTCACCAGTCGTACGTACAGTCGTGCATAGATCTACGCACATCGTTATGAAATAACCCAGGCAACTTGCATAGCTATTCATTACGGTCGATTCCACTCGTTAAATTACACATAACCTTGTTATATCTGTTGATGACGGTTGAAAACCGTTTGACAGTGGCTATAAAATTAGGGCAAATTAGTATGAGAACATTGAAATGAATTCATTATGTAGAAAATATAGACATGCATGTTGCTGCAATCTAAGTCAATATGAAAGCTAATTTAGATTGCAGAATTTATCTCTTAAAATGGGGAAATTGCCTGAAACCACAATTTTCAGATGATGTACAGAATTTTCTGGATGTGTGAAAATATTATGAGTTCTTTTACATCATGAGATATTTGCGTATAATACGTATCGACTTTATGAATAGTATTATCAGAAAAGGTGTGTTTATTGATAGATGAAAATGTTATAGGTTATGGGCCCTGTTGCATATAAAGTTGAGTTTAAACGCAAGTCCTAAGTAAATGCTCCTGATTGGTTGAAAATGGAGTTGCGTTTAATTTTCTGACTTGCTTTTAAACGCAACTTTTTATGCAATAGGGCCCTGTTCATACAAAAGTTGTTCATTACAAACCGAAGCTTGCCATATGCTAAACCGATAAAACAACAAGTAATGTACGCAAACTGGATACTAAGTAACGCAGTTCTATATTTACCAACCGTTTAAAGACTACCACCGAACTACGCTCATGGGTAAGAAACATGTTTAGTAGTTTGTTAGTAAACCGGCCTTTTCACATGTGTATGTGACTTAATCATGGTTTTAAAAAATAGTTCGGTTATTTATTTAAAGTAAACTCAATGCATTCATTGGTTGCTGTGTATTTCTGTTGTTTTCTTGTTTCTTTCATTTATTGTATAAAGTTATAGTTATTGTTAAGGGACAACATATATTTGGAAAGAGTAAACATTCAAACATTCACAATAGTTCAACTCAAACAAAATAAAGTTTCTTCCCTATGAAGACCCGTCACACCAAACACGGCATGGCATCATGGCATGGGGTTTACGCGATGTCTACTCTATGATTGGTCGATTGTTGAACATCCTTTGCGCAGAGTAACGAACTGACCACTAAAAATCTAGATACTGCGCAATGCTGTGATGTGATACCGTGCTGTGTGCATCTTTGGAACGGGTGTCGCACCATTAACAGGGAAGCTACTTTCTTCTGAGTTCGTGAAGCAATAGTGAAAGAATTGAAAAAAAAATTTTTTTCGAGGTATCGTACGATATGTCTTTTTTTTCAATTATAAGCAGTGAAATCAAGTTATTAACAATGTACTCAAATTAATTACACTTCAATGTGTATAATATTACACTTCTTGCGCTTATTAAAGTCTTTTTAAGACTCTTGCATGATGCTAATATAGCAATATTAGTGCAAGAAAATTAGTACTTTGGGCGCAGTGCCCCTCCACATGCTAAAGCATATCTTCAGTTTTTCCTCCATTTTACCTCCATTTTTGTTATTTTCAAAGACACTTCTTAATTGAATTAGAAATATTAGTTATTCAAAAAATACAACAAACCCATTTTCGAAAATAAGCTTCCCCTCGGACCATCGTATACACTCTCCAATCAATGTAAGAAGAGAGGCATTTGAAATGAACTTCTATAGCATGTATATATTCTATTGCATGAGTGTTAATGTGATTTCCAATATGTTATGATTATTTTTTTTTATTGATTAATAAATACCCAGATTATTCAACAAGAACGTTTCAATATGTTTGTGACCTGACGTAGAGCGGATTAAGAATAATAACATGCTTCTAAAAATACTCAACAAAAGGTTTTCAAAATTGGTGGACGGAGGCATTTGGACGGTAGACAACCAGTGCGCATATGGTGTGCGCATCGTTTGTTGCGCATATGATGTGCTCATCGTTAGTTGCGCACATCAGCTGTGCACCCTCTTCCTACTGTCCACTGTCCGTCCACCGATTTCGAAAACCCCTCTAAAATAAATGTCACCATCGTTGTGAACTGTATATGTATACCAAACATATCGGTGAGAACATTAAGGTGTGATAAAAAGGTGTCTATCATTTTTTTTTTTCGTGGGGGGAGGGTTTCTAGATGGTTTTGAAACTTCTCTAGATGGAGTCTATAGTACTTCCTCGATTTAATGAGGTATAATTTGCATTCCTCTACTTTTTAATGTTATTTATGTCCTATTTGTACATGTAATTTTATATGAATGTATTTTTTTTTGTCGTGTACGTGTTTGTATTTCTTATGCATTTTATGAATGAAATAAATTGAATTTTCCAGATAAACGAATATTTTCGAGTTCTATGCAAGTCTACTTTAAAAAAAAAGGTGAAGGTTACGGTGAGTTCTTCCCAATCCGATTGGGATTATTAAAGATACAACATAAGCGGCTTGAAAATGGCAGTATGGCAATTATTCTAAAAATGCATTATGCGCACTGCCAAAACACCATCCCGATTAAGCTGCGATCAATATAACAAGTCGCAGTTGGTCGCTATTGTGCGTTCCACTTTTTGCAATTGATTTGCATAGAGAATAAGGAGGATTTATTTATAGTTCACCCGCTAAACATCGTCAAATATATTACCCTATTTTAGAAAAACACAGGGAGATTTCATATCATGTGTTGCTAGAAACTTGCAATCAATTACAAATAAAAAACAATCCAGTTGAAATGGTACGCGTATTTTCTTTCGCTCAATGGTCTGTGCTCTAAGACGCGCATGATGCAACTTTTTATTTCCTCTTACCTGTCAGCCATTCCTTATGGGCGGTAACGGAATTACATGCTAACTTATGGTACATTTTTTTGTCTGTAATAGCTCAGACTTAACAGACTGCCAGACGCCGACCAAACACTTAAAATTTGATATAAAGTAACTGCTAGCATATGGAAATGAAGAAACTTTTACATTGTTTACATGGTAGGCTCCGTGGTATGAAGGATGTCGGCAACGGAATAACATCAGAAAATTTACCCCGTTTTGGTCATATAAACAGTTCATTAAAATTATACCGAGTCTTTTCTGAAGAATTTCTAACTATGTTATACACTTCACACAGTCTAAGCAAGTTATCCACGATATACAGTCTCATAGCAAAATTGTATCAGCACTTTTACAAAATATATCCGGATTTTCCCCATGTGGATTTGCCCCTATTGAACCTTAGCAAGGTTAAAAAGTAAACAACCGCCCTCTAATACTTTGATTAAAAAGTCTAAACGCCGACTCACACCTTTGCATTTTTAGCCTGCGTCGGCATACCCTTTTGAAAATTAAAGACGCTCCCTTGACGCAAAGCATACGCAGATTAGACTGTGAACTGAAGTTTGGTGTGCGCTCGATTTGCGTACGACGAGCGTCAGTCCACCTTATGATCTGCAACTTTGTGCGTCAAGGAGCGTTTATTTTTTCCAAAACGCTCGGCCAAATCAGGCTAAAACGCAAAGATGTGAGTCGGCCTTGAGATTCACGTAACACTACCGTGTCGGTTTCAAACTCGTCAAGAAAAATACTTCTGTTTCTATGATGACGTATCACCTATGGGTGCAGACGCACGGGTTCAATGGTGCCTGGTTGATTGTGGCCCTAAATGAATGTTTAAAACAAATGAAATAGGGGAGCCATTTCATAAAAAATAGTCAGTGCGACAAGAGCGGATTTTCCGACAGTTGCTATATATCAATAGTCAGCGACAGTGGTTTTAAGCCAATCAGAATCAAGGATTTCACTAATTCTGTTGCTGACAAAGTTTCATGAATGGTGTTCTTTTATTTGAATAGTTAGATTGATTGAAGGAGATAGTAAACTAAGAACGTCAAGTTGGCATATCTCAATTTAAAATGAAATGATGACATTTGCACTTATTCTGACTACCCCGACCCCAAACACACACATCGAATTAGTCCATGAAAATCAATTAAAAACTCAAAAGAAATCCCCAAATAATCACATTGTGCAAACATGTCGACGAAAAGACACATGTCGAAGCCAAAGCTTGTCCATATTTCAATTTGAAATAAACTGATGACATCTGCACTTATTTTGACCACCCCGACCCCTCACACGTCGAATTAGTTCATGAAAATCAATTAAAAACTCCGAAGAAAATCCCAAAATAATTGCATTGTGCAAACATGTCGACGTAAAGACACATTTCGAAGCTGAATCCTGTCTATTTTGCAAGAAAACAAGCAAATAGCGGCTTGGAAAGTTTGGAGCTTAATGGGGAAAATTGATTGGTTTTTCATCGGCCGGAAAGACAAAAGAAGGGTGTGCGATGGATAGTTGTCGGTTGGATTTTAATTCAATTCGTTTGTAAAAATGACATCCTCCGCAGAATTGAGTGAAAGGGAGCCGAGTGGCTGGTATTTGCACGTCTGATTCAATATAGCGGGGTGAAATATACCCTAATGAAATGACAGGAAGACATTTGAACAAAGAATCTAATTTTTCTCGACCAAATCCTCTGGGGAGTAAATCAAGAGGACATATTCGTCGAGTATTTTACCTCCGTTCTCTTTTGCTTGTTAACGAACCGATATATCAATTCCGTAATTTGAATATTGTAAAGTGGTTTGAAAGTTGGATGTTGTTCGGTCTCATTCTATTCCCCAGTGGGAAAATGATGCTGTTTCTATTCAATGTGTTGGCGTTTTATGAAAGCTATAAGGGTCTAAAAATAAGGCATGTAAATGCTCGATAGCTTCTTCAATCCGATTTCCTTCCTAATGAAAGAAAAACAAAAAACCTCGATCGCTAAAAGCCAGCCACTTTTCATCTTAAATGAATAGCATAAAGCCAACATAATAGACTCATGTTATCATAGTATTCACCTACACGTTTATAGTAGTTCGCAATCGCTTTTACCATGAAAACTGTTCTATTAAAGTAAAGTATTTGTTATTTAACCTACGGCATTTAATAAAGTACAAGGCCAGTGAGTACAACAATGATGCAATTTGACTTTTACTTCTGCTAAAAAAAAAGTGGTTTGAGGACTGCTAATACGCTTTTAAACATAACTTTGACCTTTAAAGACATTGTCACGTATTACGATTTTGTTATTTCAACAAATGTATCAATTCAAGTTGTCTGACCTATATAACTTCATTCATATTTACAATAAAGCAACAAAGAATGCAGAAGGGAAGGAATGTATACATGCACTATCAAGATATATATGAAAACTGAATATAAGGGAACCATAAAAGCTTTATTCCTTCAGTGTACTTATAAACATAACGTATCATTTATAGAGCGTATAGACTATTTGAAGAAATTCTATGTACTACGCTTTTAAGAGTTCTTATCTGCTCCTTTTGTAGGTCATTATTTGTAATTTTAGATTTTTGGAACACTAAACCTTGATTTGGAAGCCTATTTTTTCACATCTTACGCCATCAACCATATATTATACAGGTGTAGGTATATTTAGAAGTATGGCAGTTGAAATTTATTGAAATAAAACAATATTTTAAAATGCCTTTGAAGGCCTCATTTTTTTAGAATAGTCCTAATTTCTTACCTCGTAACAATTATGTGGATGAACATTAGACTAAGGGGGTGTTGCTCAAAATCAACTGCAAATCAACCGCAACTTTGCACATTGTAACGCGCATTTTCATTCGCGCACGGGATGCGCATTTAACAAGACGCGCGTGAAACAATGATTTTGATTGGTGCGTTCCGATCAACTGCAACTTGCGATCAATTGCAACTTTTGAACAACACCCCCTTCGTTAGATGACAAGATTCCGATATTCAGCACATATTAGTCACGCCTTTTCTCTAACCATGTCATCTTATCTACTTTTTTTTTACACAAGGTTAGCCACAAGCGGATACTTTGATATATTTCTTTATAGGAAATGGGTCGCGGTATTTTATGGATACGGAGTCAATGTTTGATGTCTTATGTCCTATAACTCAGTAAATTGATCGAAAGCAGCGAAGGGCTCAGTCGTTTATGCATTTGGCTTTGAATGAAGCGAGGTTGCAAAATATATCAACAACATATTGTGACGGGTGTCTTATTATTGGGGGGGGGGGGTGTTTTGTTTCATTTCATTTTTGTGCAGTAGTGGTTTACCAAAGGTTATTAAACATTAAAGTTTTTAACAAATTATGCTACGGTTTAGGAAATGGAACAGCCTTGTTTATGAAGAGGACAGTTTCTTCTCAGCAATAACATAATCATGCTTGATGCTTTATGGAGTTTTTTTTTCTCGTGCATGTCTTTCTACAAGGTTGCTAACAATCTCTGCATACAGTAATTTTTTAATGTTCTTTTTATCACGTTTGCAGAGGGGAGGGGAGGTGGGGTAGTGTGGCTGGTATTAGGATAAAGGCCCGGGCACACCAAACACGGCACGGTGGACAGAACGGCACCGTGACGGGACAACGGCACACTAAACCGGTAGAAATGAATCGAGTGTATGCATTTCCTATGGGACCGGTCAGACCTGTCACGGTACTGTCCTGACTGCCGCGCTGTTACCGTTCCGTTGTGCCGTTCCGTTACCGTGCCGTGCGCCGTGCCGTGTTTGGTGTGCCCGGGCATTAAGATGTTTTTGCTTAATTCTGTATTGTTAACGTTTATTTCCTTCCTCTCCCTCTCTCTCTCTCTCTCTCTCTCTCTCTCTCTCTCCCTCTCTCTCTCTCTATCTCTCGCTCAATTTCTGTTTCTGGTCCCCAAGGAAGACCAGCTGCACTTGTTTGCTGTGCAACTAATATTGGGCTGTCCAGCCGTCTCTCTCCGCTCTCTTCTCTAAATTCTTTTATTTATGTATATGATATATGTTTTGCTGTTTGTCAAGCTTTTTTAATCAAGTCATTTTTGTAATTGTCTTATGTATATATAATCTTTACTTCTTGTGTATGTCGTGTATATTTCAATTTTTGTATTTGACGTGTTATCTTTGATTACGGAAATAAAACAGACAAACAAACATAAACTTTTATTTGAATTCTTCCCAAATCAACAAAAATAAAAGCTCATTAAAGTATATTTTACTCGTTACCCTTTCATTAGCCTTATCAGACATCCTCCGATACTGCAATACAGCTAACACAAGGGTGAAAATCCTGCAAGTCAGATAACATTTCACTTCACCCGGATAGAGTGTTGCACAAAGTGGACAAATTCCTTGCTGGATAAAACAAAACAAAAACAGAGAAGGACAAAACAAAAACAAAACAAAAAAAAAAAAACAGATTAAAACAAATCATCCCAATGGTTGGGATTCGAACCGCGACCGTCTGGTAGAAAGGTGAAGATTCAAACCACTACACCAAGACGCGACAAGTTCAACATCTTGATGATTGTCTCGTTTTGAAGCTGTAATTTTGTCATGATGTTAAAACTTTGAAATTTGACGTAGATAGCATTTTTTTTTGGGGGGGGGATGGGATTATACAAATATATGGCGTACATCGTCAATATTGTTGTTCGTGTGTATTTCAGGACGGTGTCATGTAATATTTGAACTCAATTACAACGCTCAAGACGACCTAGTTTTGAATTGATATTGATTTCTACTAGAAGGTTAGAATTGGAGAAAATATGCAAACATTTTGAGCTACAGTGTAATACGCACCAGGTAGGGTAATCCTATAGGATGAATATCAAGGAGAATATAAAGAAAACCGATCTTAGAATTTTCTGAATATAGCAAGACTGAATGCTCTGGGAAATTCCCATGTTACAGATTTGATGCGAGGATCCTTTACAAAATACACATGGATAAAAATCAGATTAAACTTATTCTTTAATCCTCGTTTGTGCGTAATACATCGTCATGATTGCGTGAAAATGACGAAATGGAGACAAACTATATGGGTTCAGGCATCAACATATCTTGCCTCAGGACTACATTCTAAAGGAAATTAGGGTATGGAATTTAACACTGAACCACACTTAGAATATCTTACACCGGTACTTAATAAAGCTGATTGAAATTTTGGTATTTAGACTAATAAGTTGGGGATCACGTTGTAATTCTACCGATTCACAATGGTCGCACTGTTTAGGGTGTGATCTGAAGCGAGAGACACCATTCAATTATTGAAATCACTGCTGTGTGATATTGTGTACAATGTGTTTGATACTCGAATCAATTCAATTTGGTCGTTTCCAGAAGAAAAATAAACAGAATGAACTTTTATTATTCATGAAAAAAAGAAAGAAAAATGGAACAACATGCTATTCACTCGTATTGGCCTATATAATCTTGTAGTGGTCATGACTCTCGCCTTTCAACTAGAGGGTCGTAAGTTCGAGTCCCACCCAGGGCGTTAATTTCCTTCAGCAAGAAATTCATCCACATTGTGATGCATTCAACCCAGCTGAGGTGAATGGGTACCTGGTAGGAATATTTATTCCTTGAATCGCCAAGTGCGCTGACATCACTTTGGTACATACAATGTAATGCTCAGTGAGAGCTTACAAGTCCTGAATAGAAGGGTTTTCCGAAAATTAATTTGCAAAATCCAAATTGGCCGCATGGTAAAAGTGAACGGCTTTTATATAGCACTTATCAACTCTTCATGAGAATTCCCTAAGCGCTCGACAATTGCAGTATTTTTACTCTGGCTTTAGCCCGCAGTCACCATGCAGCGCACTAGGCGTTTCAAGGAATAAATATTCCTACCAGGTACCCATTCACCTCACCTGTGTTGAGTGCAGCACAATGTGGATGAATTTCTTGCTGAAAGAAATCAACGCCATGGGTGGGATTCGAACCTACGACCCTCTAGTTGAAAGGCAAGAGTCATGACCACTACACCACGGCGCCTCCAAAGATGGTAAGATGGTAACAATTTATAACCGAGTTAAACTAGATTAAAGATTACATTTACTTTGGACGTTCTTTCAGGGAATCATAAGCTAATTTGAATTTTTCGGTAATTAGGCCATGGTTTTAATTAAAAATGACCACCATCCACATATCAGTGCAGGCTTTACAGGGGCACGACCTTTTGACCTTGATTTCGGATATGATTATAGTATGTTCGTGACTTCAATTTGAGGGTGGTCATTTCGAAGATATATAAATTATGCCACCATTAAACTTTGAGGACCTTCCGATATTTGGAAAAATTAAAGATGGCCGCCATATAGGCATCTGACACATGACATAAGAAATCATAAATATCATTTCCTTTGATAAATTTGCCACTTGTACACTATGCTAATATGAGTTCAATGCATTACTTATTGGTAATTAGGCCGCCATTTTGATTCAAAATGACCGCTTTTATCATATCCATGAATAAACATGTCACAATGCAATGGCCAGTAATTACACGTGTAGCCTAACTGCGACATTGATAAGAAAAATCAAGTTTAACTGTTAATTCTGTTTCATATTGCAACTTGTAAACTTATCGTGATTTTAACTGATATCACAGCTTTCCTGTAGCAAAGCCAATTATGTAAAAATAAAAATGGCCACCGAAATCACAATACAAATAAAAAAAACCCCCTCAAAATGATACTTTGTCGCCAATTAGATAGAGTCATACGCCGTGTATTGAACGGTGCGGACACAACAATATCATGCCGGTTTCGATTTCTATAGCATTACAAAGGAGCATTGAATTGGTGTTCGACTTAATTTTTCGATAGTAGTTTATGTCGTGTTATACCTAAATTGTAATCTTTATATAGCTTTTTGTAACGCTTGTTGATGTTGTTGTTCTCATTTGAGCGAAATGTTCAGTTCATATCTACTATAGATGTCAAAGTCACCATAATAAT
>BQKZ01007490.1:1653-29461 GCA_036244855.1 Temnopleurus reevesii | reverse complement strand
TTAGGCTTTGTATCATCTTCATTTCTTATGAAATGATTGTGATTGATGCATCCAATTTTTGCATGTTCATGAGTTGTATCCGTTTGTTTTGGGAATATATATTTCTAATTTTAAATACCCGTGTCAGCATCACTCGTCTGTTATACATGTAGCTGATTAAGAGCAGAGAGAATGCTCCCAAATAACTATCTTCCTTTCTTTGTGGTCTAAATGATAAACCACAGAAACGATAAAAGCAAATAATCATATCATGTGATCTTACTGTGAGCAGAAGGTAGAAGTTTGAGAAAAACATACATAAAAAGCTCTATTCGAACAAAAGAAGTTGCTTCCCTGTTTATTGAGTGAAGAGGTTCAAAATCTAATTCATATTTCAGAATAAGAGGCAATGAAAGTTCTTGCGTGAAGTCGTGAATGGAAGTTGGTTATTTTGTCTAATTCCTTTGTCCTTTTTGCTCTCAGTAATTCTTATACTTTCCTGCCAGAGGCAGATTTAATAAAGCCATATCTGCAAAATAACTTTCAATGTATATCAGCATCAAATATGATATAATTTTACCAAGTGAAAGTTGCATAAATTGTTAGAATCGAACATCTGAACAGTTTTTTGAGACATTTCTTGTGTCGGCTTTGTATCATCTTCAACTGAATTATTATCAAGTGATTCGTCTCATTTTTACACATTCATGAGTTGTATCTGTTTGTTTTGGGCATCAATGTTTTTAATTAGCCTGTCTCGGGCTTCAATCATCTGTTTTAGTAGAATGAGAGGACAAAGAAAGCCCTGTTCTAACTTTATTGCTTTCTTGAAGATCCTAGCCAGAATACGTGCCAAAATCTTTTCCTAGTTTTGTACACAGTTCATGCATGTAAAGCAATTTGTGAATTCATCAGCTCGTTTAACATAAATTTCTTAATCCCGACCATTACTAATCTATCACTTGAATGATTCTTGTGTTGGGTAGATAAATAACTAAAATAATTCTTGCCTTATCCCAACATGGATGAACACTGATTGACAGCTTTACAGAGAAGTACCTGCTGCTATAACACAAATCGAGCCCGCCACTACCATAGGCTCTCGGTGATCTAGTGGTAAGACATCTGTCTAGTCATCAGGAGATTGTGGGTTCGATTTCTACCCGAGAATGCCTATGAATTTTTCTCATAGCTTCTTGGTAAAGCTGTCAATCAGCGGTTATCCATGTTGGGATAAGGCAATAATTATTTTGATCATTACTAATCTGTTCCTTTAATGTTTGAGCAATGTTAATATTTTCTCAAATTTTCTGTATTTTCTATATCTTCTAGACGAAACAGACAGCGCTAGACCAAGTCCAGATATCGACCACAGGAATCACATGCTGCCCAGGTCACAGACGATAAGTGAGATCTTAGCCTCCCTCCCAGGCTTTAGTGGAAAGGTGAGTTGTTTATTCAGCGTACTGAATTCTGGTATAATTGAAGGTCAATTATTTCTTTTGTAAAGTAGGTCTTTTCATTCAGCTGTTTGATTGTACATTATCAACAGCAGAAAACGTCATATTCTCTTCCTTCCACCCGTGCCCCTTCCTATAAAATTTAGAAGTCTAAAAAACAGGGTGGTTTCAACTCTTTTCAATCCTTGGCCCCACGACTCGGGAATAGTCTCCCCGCATCTCTCCGCAATACCAAATCACTCAACCTTTTCAAGAAACACCTCAAAACCCATCTTTATAATTCATAATGTAACTGAATGTAGGTTTTTTTTTTGTATCCTCTGGAAAAGTGCTATATAAATTCAATTATCATTATTATGATTGTACATGTTTTGAATGTAAACATTGTAATAAATTGTTAATGGAAAGCTGTTCTTGACAACTTCAAAGTTTGCCAGAAGCTTGCTAGATATTGCTTGCTATATATGATAATGACTCTAAATTTGAATTCTCTTTCTATTGCAACAAATGAATTATGCGGAGTATTCATTGTGAATATTTTCAAATGTGTGTGTATTTAGGAAATGTCACCATTTTTGTGGTTAGAGCATTTATGAGAGTATCATATTTTGTACATATTTGTGCGTTATGATTTTTAGTGAAAAAATAAATTTCTACTCTATTTGTATGAGGAGTTTCATGGCTAGTTAACAAAATTCTATCTATTTTTGTATCTATCTCATATTTCAATGCATTTATTTATTCATGTTGTTTTTCTATCGACAGCCGAGAAGGAGGCACAAGAAAAACAAGAAATATGGCTCATGTAAGTTCCTCAATTGATTATCCTCATGCTGTATTCCTTATATCAACAGATATTGCATACATTGTACCTTGCATGGAAAATCTATATCCGATCTCCAATTCGAGTATAAACATCCAAAACCTTCTTAAACTTGTGATATTTTTATCCATTTATTTACCCCTTTATTCAAAACATGAAAATAACAAAACAAGTTAAATGCCATGGTTTTAAAGACTGTGAAGATATCGCCAAAGGTATCACTAATTAGATATGCAGTCCCAATACAGGCTGAAACGTATTCTCTACTCATGTAAATAAACTTCAATTGTCACAATAATGATGATAATTAGACTTAGCACAGTCACTATATATGGATATACTTTACTGTGCTGTGATGTTAGGGTTTGTTGATATTGTTACTAAAATAGTGCAGTCAAGATGTTCTTGAAAAGCTTCAAGAACTAAATGAGTTTTCAACAACCTTATAAAAACAAAAAACAGATGGAGATGATCTTATTTCTATTGGCAATTTGTTCCAGAGTTTTGGAGCAGCACAGCTGAAGGCGCATTTACCTAGTGTCAGTTTTGTTTTCGGGTGAATAAGTTTGTCTTGTCTACTTCGTAAATTGTGGGAATATTTGTTTATTAATTAACTGAAAAGATACTAATTCAGACAAGTAATTAGGGGCCTGCACTTTCAGTATCTTTGAGGTGAGAAACAAAAATTTGAATGCAATCCTTTGTCATATAGGCAACCAATTGATCATTTTAATTAATTTTTTTCTTGTTTTTCATTGATTTACAGCACCTTTCCTAGACTTCAGGAGAAAATCTCAAGTCGATCTAGAAACCCCCAACTCTGTTCTTGCCAATGTAAATTTAAAGGTAAGATTTCATCAACGTGCATGCATGAAATGTATTGTGGAAGCATTGTAATGCGGTTCTTAATAATGATGTTTCATATCTCCAGTCTATCAAAGGGGAAGAAACTCTTGCTTGTCAATGGAGAAAAATGAGATGAACAAATGTGCAAATTTGAAAAAATCTGTTGGCAAGTAACGAATTTTCAGAATCCTGATGATATCACAATCCTTGCTGCAGATGGGGACCAATTTGATCAGCAAAGTCAAGGAATCTGTGATGTCATTTTGGACAACTCACCATTCATTTTGTACAGAAAATTTGGCCTTTTCTTTTTCTTTTATGTGCACTCTACACACAAAGGTTGATATTGACAACGCACGGAAGCAACACGACTCTTTGTTCAGTTTACAGTTAGCTGCCTACAAACAAAGAGTCGTGTGGAATCGTGTTGCTTCTGGGGCCCTATGTGACTGGGGCATTAACCCAGAGATTGCCGACAAAGCAGAAAGTAATGCGTACACATTGGATTCCAAGTATTTTAATTCAATTGTTTCTCATACATACAATTGTAACTTTGTTTGTTGGCAATAATCGTGCAAAAATCTATTAGTAGACTGGCCGTTTGATGCTATTTTTGTCCTTTTGTTAGCTTGTTAACAATTGCCTTTTTTGTTAAAAGATCCCATATTTCTTATTATGCTTTTCCTGTCTAGATCCAGATCAACAAGCACACATTTTCTAAAGTTCTTTCCCAACATCAAAATAAATTTGTCAATATTTCCATTGCAAATCTTGATCAACAAACATATCGTTCTATCCTTCCTCTCAATCACCAGAATAAACTCTTATAGGCAGTGGCTAACATTGTCGAGAATCTAATTTAAATTTAGCTGATTCAACAATGATAATAATAATTAAATAATTTATATAGCTCAGTAACTATATGGATATACTTAACTGCGCTGAACAAATACAGAGGCCTGGTTTGAAGAGCTACACATGCAATGTGTGCTAATCCAGCATCAACCAAAGCTAAAGGGTCACATACACTGTTTGCAATGATTTTGCATTGTTAAATGCCTTTAAAAAAATTGTAATCATTTACAGATAATTTGTTGAGAAAGAAGTTATTGCAAGTGTAAATCTGATGAATTTTAATGTCTTTTTTGAAAATTTTTATTCCATCGCAGAACTTGGTCAACGAGAATCCATCTTCTTGTTATCAATCTGCAGAATATTTGTTCAGAAAGATAGCCATTGTGGATGATAATTCTTATTCTTTTTAATTCCGTCACAGAACTTGATCAACAAACAGATCTTTCAATCCTTCCTCCCAACCCCCAGAATAAACTCTTATAGGCAATGGCCAACATTATCGAGAATCGAAGTAAAATTTAGCTGATTCAACCGATGCATCGTTCATTATTCTAAACCTTTCTCCAAAGCAGGAATCACCTGAATTTGACATTTTTCATTTGTCCTGTATATTTCAAAATACAAGCGGTTTCAACATTTATAATTTAACTACGATGCGCCATATGTGGATAAACTTCTGCGGGTAGTTTAGGCGATAAGACTGTGACTGTTGATCTAATTTTCCTGTTTTGGGGATAGTAAATGTTCATCTTATTCTGTCATACTTTCAGATATTCTTAGTTTCATTGCATCTGAATGATCGCAACTCAGACCTTTGATGACTTTATAATCATTTGCAGAATGCTTATTGAGCAAGTTAGCTATTGTGAATGTAATTCTGATGAATTTTAATGTTTTGTTTTTTAATATTTGTATTCCTTCGCAGAACTTGATCAACAAGCACACCTTTTCCAGCCTTCCGCCCCACCACCAAAATAAACTCTTAAAGATGCTTCCAACCAACGACAGACATAAAGGTCCTGATAATTGTCTCAGGTAAGCTCAAATTGGCAACAATTTGTTTGAGATGGCTATATGTATTGTTTAGTCTCCTTCCCATCACCAAAACAAACTCTTAAAGATGCTTCTGACCAACAAACGGCATAAAGGGTCTGATCACTGTCTCAGGTAAGCTCAAATTGGCAACAATTACAGCTAAATTGGCAACAATTTGATGAAGGTCTCCCTTACCCTCATGCACATATAAATAGTTCAACCTCAGTTGCACATTTTGGACAGATCTTCAAATGAGCCTTTTGTAGCTATCAACTATATACAAATGCTATCTACGAATGTTAGACATAATGGTTCTGATCATTGTCTCACATAAGTTCAAATTGGCAACAGCTACAACATAAATTGGCAGCGATTGAACATAAGATAATCCTCATCATTATGCCGATATGTATTGCTTAACCTCAGTTTCTCTTTGACTGGGAAATGTGGCATTCTCTGTTAATAAAACTGATTGGGAACGTCATAAACATATAATCAGGGTTGAACCTGTTCTTCGAATTTGAGCCCCATCATGTTACTCAGATGATAATACAGTCCAACCTTCTTATAAAGAGCACTAATATAATGAGCTCTTGTAATCACAAAGGTAATTTTCTTGGACCCAACTATTTGTTTTCTATTGGATTTTATCCCCAATGTATAATTTTTTTTAAATTTTGCAGGGTCCAAGAACCTTATTATAATGAGGTTCAACGGAATTAAAATTTCAATTTATACACATCCTAAAACCCAATTTCTCTCTCTCTTTCAGATTGGGTGCTACGGCATTAGATAACGAGTTCTTTGCCAGGGCCTGTACCAAGTGGCGAGAGCGTCTGGCTAGCGGGGAGTTCACGCCAGAATCTCAGGCCAAGCTCAAGGCTGAACTAGACAAAGAGAGAGCCAAGTTAGATCCGTGGAAGGTTAGTGTGATGCCAAAAGTAAACTTCAGAAGATCGGACAATTATTGTAGTCGTGGTAATAATTATAATAATGATGTAACAATTTTCTATAGTGCAGATTGCTGCATAGCAGTCCCTTCATGCTTGAAAATTCGTAGCAGGCATCAAGTTCCTATGTAAATATCAGAAGTATAAACTATATGGATATTGGACCAATCCTAAAATAGAATTGATTGAAAAGATTTTGGGTGTAGGCACAATGCAAAAATATGAATTTCTATAATACAATGTTGCAATAATTGTCATGACTGTTTTATGTTAGTCAGAAATCTTGTTTCTTAATTTGGGAGATATATTTCAAGGACTCTTATTTATACCAACGACCTGCCCATCTATAACCACATTATCAAATTAAAGGGGAATTACACCCAGACAATAATGTAAGGTCAGTAAATGAAGAAAAAATCAAATGAACACACTGTGAAAATTTGAGCAAAATCGGATAATCCATTCAAAAGTGATGAATTTTCACAGTTTTGATTTAAACCCCTCATGGGCTCCTTAAATTGGCAAACGTATAGGCATAAAATGGCTGCAAACATGGAGAACTCTCAATTCACTTTGTACACAAAATTTCACATTTTCCACTTTTTCCAGAAAAGTAGACAAAATTTGTTTTTTTCGGTTCAATATATTATAGCCACATCAATTCTGCAAGCATTCCAGAAAGAACGAACGGTGTTGATTCCTCATTTGAAATATGATTTTGATCCATTTTTAATAGATTTATATACAAAGTAAACGAGGCGTTCTCCATGTATCTCATCACAGATTATGCTAATTAGCTATATGTTGCCAATTCAAGGATGCCCAGCACAGGTGGAAATGATAAATTTGAAAATTCATAACTTTTGAACGGATTATCCAATTTGCTCAAATTTTCACTGTTTGTTCATCTGATTTTTCTTCATTTACTGACTGTTCATTATTGTCTGGGTGTAATTCCCCTTTAATGATTATTGTGTTGTGTAGTAAGATTGCGTGTTAGCTGAATTGAAATATTTGTGGTGGTATTATGTATGCTGATTTTTTTGTCATGCCATCGCAGCAATTTCGACTGTGTGTTATGCACATTCATATTTACAAACACATTGATTTCACTTTCGTGAAAATGAGAACATGCTGGAATATAAAACTCATACCCAAATGCCAAAATATCTGAACTCTATTTTTGACTTATTAACCTTATCCTGACATGAATTAAGATGCATTTTCAGGCAGTTTATTCATCTATAAGTGATAAGCCAAAAATTATTCAATGAATTCAATCTGCATTCCTTACGTTTATAGGATTTTATCACTTGCAGTCTCTTGAATGCAAATTTTTTTCTCATCACCTTTCCAGACTAAGCACTTTGAACCTGTGTGGGGCCAATCATCTGTACCTGAAATCCAGTCCAAGTATTCAAGTCCTACCAAGATGGCGAAGACACCGCCAAAGATCCATAAATCTTTGTCATCATCATCGTCGTCATCAGCCGCGCCATCTGTGACAACTGTTTTGAGCTCGGTGAAAATTCCGCCGACGAAGCCCGTCAAACCTCAGAATCACCGGCAAGAGCCACCAGCGAAAATCATCCTGAAGATCTCGGTCCCGAAAGATGGCGTTGCTGGCGGAGTTTCCATCTTGAAGAAGTCTTCAAAGACTATCATCAAAGAGAGGGCTTCTAGCAGCTCGAGCAGCGGAGAGAGTGGTTCGCCATTGCAGAAAGCTAAAGTGTCGATTGTCGCCTCTACGAGCGTTGCGACGGCTAGTCCGACGCAGTATTCGTGCAGTACGCTGTTGTCGACGATGGCCGCTGCTAGCCAGAGACATAAGGCTGCGTCGGGTGGGCAGAAGGTCGGAGAAGTGAAAAGATCCGCTCAACTGATTCCGCCCGATCTGTCAGTCAAGCGGCCGTCCGACGGCCGGCCGTCTGACGAGTCGCCTGAAAAGAGACAGAGGGTTGGATTGGATTCTTCGATGGGCGGGGCGTCCAAGACGAGGACACTCGCGCAGATTAAGAGCCAATCACAACTCAAACCGGTCTCGTCGCAAACAAGAACACTTGCGCAGATCAAGGCGCAGATGGCCGCCCGAGCCCATCAGGGGCAGACACGGACGTTGGCGCAGATAAAAGCTCAGACTTCCGCCAAGGTTCATGCACGGTTGGTCCCTGGGAACGCACAGGGTGCTGCGAGACCTGTAGGACATGCGCCTGCTATATTGGGTAGACCTCGCGCAACATCGCACAACTGGATGAATCTCAAATCCATTGTGCCGAGCAATGCTACGTCTGTGACAGGAGGCGTCAGCGCCAGGATGCATATTGGAGAAATTCAGGGTGTACCAAAAAGCGGCTCGCCGAATAAAGTCTTAACGGTCACAATGTCGAACACTACACCTGGCCAGCCTGTGATACAGACTGTCAAACCCATTATTATCAAGACACAACCAGGGTTAAGCGTTGTGCTCGTCTCGCAGTCGAGCATGAGCATATTACCGAGTAATGCGTCAAGAGTCGTTCCGGGGAACAGCCAAGCGACGACTCTCAAGACAACGAACTCTGTCGCGACTCTAGTCTCCAGCAAAGTCGGCAATAATTCAAAGACGGTAACTTACATCACGTTACCCTCCAGCAAAGCTGTTGCGAGCGTAACTCCACCCAGTACCGTCACGAGCGGTTCGTCCAACGCCTCCCCGGGAAACCAGAGCTCCGTGCCCGACACGGGAAAAGCCACGCAGATATCGTCGGCAAGCACCGAGAACCGAACAGTCAGTCTAGTCCACGGGAAAGTCAGCATCGCTAACGGCGGGATGCATACTGCCCCGCACTCGACCACCATCCAGCTCCCGACCAAGGACGCCGCCGCCTCGACGCAGAGCCAACCGACCGTCGCCAAAGTAATCCCGCTCTCAAACAACAACTCAACCGTCCAGAACACGGTCTGCTCGTGCCAAAGCTCCGTCGTCATGTCCGGCCCGACCGCGAGCAAGAGCAGTATACTGCCCTCTGGAGGCAAGGAGAGTCCAGACGGCGGGACCACGCTGGCGGGTAAATGCACCTGTCGACTGAAAGCGATGGTGATGTGTAAAGGTTGCGGTGCTTTCTGTCATAACGACTGTATAGGTCCTTCTAATCTATGTGTATCTTGTCTGATAAGGTGATATGCTTGGTATTCTAGTTTGTGTTGGTAGTAGGAATAAGAATTTCTGGATACAGGGCCATTTTTTACTTTACACCGCTAAGCCTACTGTAACTAATTGCTTTTCCAGGCACTATGAGTAGAATGGCAAAAGAGATAGGAAAAATACAGAACTCTCATTCAAGCTTTCACAATAGCTTAAGAATACAAAAGAAATTTTCTTCCCCCTTGTTCTGCAAAAAAAAATGTAGAACAGGTTTCACACCCTGTCACTAAATACGCTTGAATTCACTTTCCTTTGTTTGCAACTGCTATTGAGAAGGGCTGAATAGGAGTTATTCATTTATCCAGTTTCTTTGTCTGTCTGCTCACGAGGTTTATTATACTTATTTATAAGTAAAATGCTCACGAGGTTTATTATACTTATTTATAAGTAAAATTCAATTTTACTTAAAGGGCTAGACACTCATTATTGGTCTCAACCGGTCCATGGCGGTGTTTCACCAACTTGATACAGACTTCAAGAACAACTCTTATTAGTTCTTTTGCTGTAATTACTGATAATCGTACAAGTATTCAGCTCGAAGACTGATACTAGTCATTCTGAAAGTCAATTTCATAGTCATTTGTAACTTGGTGAAACACTGCTCCGGACCCTCTTTTGAAACTATTGGATGTATATTACTCCATTTAATACAGATGCATATTTGTTATAAATGAATTGCATTGGGGCTGTTGAACAGTGCAACTGTTTAGAATTACAGTGGAAACTTGGTATAAAAAGATCTCATATAACGAATAGAGGTAAAAATATGGTCCCAGCTCTTTATGGATTATCGTTTTTAACTCTGCTGTATAGAAATTTTTGCTGTAACAAGGTATTTTGTTATGATCCCAAGCACTGAGTTTCCACTGTTTTCTTAAGGTCTACTCAGAGATTTAAAATGGTTGACATCAATTGTATGGTTGATTCCAGTCTTTATGATGTGGGGGCCCCCAGGTCTTGCACGGGTGCAATGGACTAGTAGAAAAAAGTAATACCTGGGGGGTGTTTCATCAAGATTTGTCGCAGCGACAAGGAGTCATTTTCCGACAGTTCCCATAGCAACTGTCAGCGATAGTGCTTTTCATCCAATCACAATCAAGGAATTTGTCAGCGCTGACTAATTGTCTCTTCTATAAATCTTGATGAAACAGCCCCCTGGTCTAGCCGATGGTGGCAATAAACTGTGCTGAAGTTCTTTAGGAATAATGTGTTATTGCAATGATCAGACATACTCCAAGTCTTAAGTATTAAACCCTGATGTATTCACCCTATTTTAACAAGCGAACCTCCTCCTGCTCTCAATTTTCCCCTAAACTACATGTGTAGTCCGCCAATCCAGACGTTACCGTGACATCTATATGAAAAACACTATGCACTGTGGGCAGAAGTAACAAAGGACTTGGACAATTTAAACAACTTCATTGTAACCCTTACAACTGCTTTATGAACGAAAATAAAGAAGCTGTCCTGTTTATTCACTGAGCAGGCACCACACCAGTTCAATATTTACCTGCATTCTAAAAGGGAAGGATGCAACTGAGGCATCATGGCTTGCGCCTGTAATGAAGCTATTTGGGACAGTCATAAATTGACCTGGGAGGTGTTTCACCAAATCGTTATTAAAGTTACGCACGACTTTAAGAACGACTGGAGTACGTTAACGATTGTAATTCGCATAAGATTGTCGATCTTTCAGCTTAAGAATTGGTACCAGTCGTGCGTTAAGTATTTCGTCTTCTCCTGGCAAAAATATTCAAATTTGAATGCTTTAAAACCAAATTTCTCTCTCTCCCTGTCTCTTTGTGTGCATCTAGTGATTGTGAACATTAGAATCAAAGTTGTATACTTTTGCGCAGTTCTTTGTTCCTTCTGCTCACAGTAATATAGTTCTGAATAAATGGATTCACACGTGGTTTGAAATCCTTATCTATTGGGAATTGAAATTGTTTGTGTATCAAAATAAAGTCTGATTTTGCTGACAAGGTTAAGAGCCATCAAAATGACACAGAGCATGATGCCAATTTCAAGATATTTTCTCAGCTATTTCCTTCTCTCTTAGGGGGGTGTTGGTAAAACATATCTGAACAGTTTTTAAACATTGTAAGTTTATAGAAATTTTGTTGGATTATGGAATTGAATGATTTGTTTTGATATGCTGTGTGGTTTTCCCCCAACAACTCATGTTTTTTTTTCAGTGATTTTGTTTTGTATTGCTGTAATTTGATCAATCTTATTCCATTTTTATGCCCACGTCCTAGGAGTGTTGTGCCAGTTTGTGTGTAAGTGTTATCTTCACCGTGAGCACAAGGTACAAAGGCTTTTCGACAAAGTAAGCAACTTCATTCAAACATTCACTATAGCTAGATACTTGAAAAAGAAAATTCCATCCTTCGTATTATGTGGAAATATGCCAAACAGGTGTTGCACAATGAATAGTGAGGGTATATTCATTTGTGTATATTGAGCTATTGTGAAATCCTGAATGAAGTTGTTTATTCTTTCCAAAGTCATTTGTCCCTTCTGCTCACAGTGCTTGAACGCATAAGAAAGTATTCAAACTTGCAAATGTCTGCAACCAGATCATTATTCGCTGCTTCAGTAATGTTAAGGGTTCACAGTGGTCATTTATATTTCAGGGGTTAGCCAAAAAACTGACGTTAATTTTTCTAGCAGTGATATTTTTTTTTTAGACACATTGGTAATTAACGTTCATAATAATGTCTTGATGTATGCTTGGGCTCCATGATATTATGAGGTATTCAAATATTGTGATCTTTAAATGCTAAGGAATATCTGATATAACAATTCTGTCAATACTCAATAAATTGCCATTATGCAATGCTGAAAAAATAAATTTGATTTGTGATCAGGCTCAACCATCGTACATTTTTGAATAATGAATTTAACAAGGATATTTGTATTTGGATGAAATTTAAAAACTCTTTTTATTTGAAAAATAGTATTAGCTTGGGATCGCGGAATACATTTAATGTGTAATAGTATTTTCTTCTAATATAGTACTAATAAATTACTTTTCATTGCAAGAAAGTGGATACAATTGAATATGGGTTTGCAGGTTGAATTTATTCAAGCACACACCTTGTTCGGTGGGAATATTGATTGCAATGTCATTTTATAACTGGAGAAATGTTAGAGATTATAACTTTATGAATATTGTGAATATTGTGATATTTTGTAAATGAAAATAGTATAACAGTAATATATTGTCATTTCTTTATCTGTTTCCTTCCTGGATGTTGGTTCTCTCTGGTGAATAAACTTTAGAAATATTGCATTTATTGTAGAATTTAATGCAAATTTGTGATATTGTATATATAATGAACGTATGCAGAACATCTCCGAGTCTTTTTTCCCTTTTTTTCTGTGAATGAAATTAAAATATTAAAAGCAATGTGCTCTGCATATGGGACTTGTGTGATGTGCAATTTGTGAACTAATTAGTTAAAGAATTGAATGCAATGCTGCTTGAATTGTTTGTTTGGGTCAGTTAACCCTAACTAGGCCGGGCTATTTTGGGAGTTCTCATAGCTGGGGGGGGGGGGGGCCTCCCAGGCCCCCCCTTCTGTTCTCGGCCGTCGATCGCGCTATCGCCGCGAAAATTTGCACGTGAGTAGAGTATCATGTAAACTACAAATTTGCATCATCAGATTTTCGAAAAAATACACTGTTTTTTTTTAAAATCAATTAATTATGCTAATTTATGCATATAAATGTATTTTGTGCTCTAAATCACAAAATACTGGTGATGGAAAGCTTCTTTTTGGTATAGGTATTCCTGGTATCATATCTAGCAATACCACATAAAAGATTGCACCAAAAAATTTAATTTCTTACGTTTTTTATTGTTTTTTTCAATTTCTTATGTATTTTATTGTTTTTTTGACCTTTTGTTTTCTATTGTTTTTTCAATAAAATTCATTGCAAATATTTTTTCAAGCATAATTATGCTAAAATGAATTGATTTCAGCCAATGAAAACAAAATATGAATTTTAATGTGAATTAATTGATAAAATACAATTTGCATTGACTTTGTACACAAGATCACGTTTTGGAGCAGTTTTGAGGCTGACATGCGTGTATAAAATGTTACGTAACACCGTAACGGTTGGTCCGATTTCCGTGAAAATGGTCTTAAAAGTTGCGGAAAAATTGAAAGAAAAAAGTCAGTGAGCCGCGTTATCAGAAATTTTCGCGCGGCGAAACAATCGCGAAATCCGTCGAGGGGGGGGGCCTCCGAGGCCCCCCCCCCCCGGCCTAGTTAGGGTTAAAGCTCGTGATACCAGGGTGTTATCACAACCTTTGACAACCAATCAAAAGTAATGAATGTTCAGAATCAGAGATATGACAATCCCTGCCGCTGATTGGGATCCGTGCTATCGGCAACATCGAGGGAACCTATGACTTCCTGTCGGACAACTCCTCATTCACTCTGTATACAAAATGTCCATTTTCACCTTTTTTCCCAGAAAAGTCAACAAAATGTTGGTGTTCTGCTTAAGTATAGCATTCCTATTTCGATTCTGCATGTATTTTGAGAAGAATCATGTGCAACTCTTACTCCAAATTTTACATTAATTCATTTTTATAAATTCTATGTATTAAGTCAAGGAGGAGTTGTCCAACATGAAGTCACAGATTCTGTCAATGTTGCCGATCCCACGGATCCCCACAGCGGTAGTGATCATTGTGTATCTCTGTGAATTTGAAAAATTCATAACCTTTGAATGGCTTGTCCGATTTTGCGCAAATTTTCAGTTTGATTTTTCTTCATTCTTTGGGAACATGACAATTCCAGGAGTTGGTTCCCCTTTAATTATGAAAAAGACAAATAACTTGACTTGAAGACATTTGACATATGAAATAAATATCCTTTTAGGATCTTTAATTCATTCAGATTACAAAAGTTATAGACATACTTCACATTTCCAGAAAAGTATTGCATGAATATAGGCAGAGATGCGAAACGTTCCATAATATCCATAGTAGAAATTAAAATATGAATCACCGAACAGCTGAACCAAATATTCTTTCCAGAGAGAAAGCGTATGGGTATTAATTGAAATAATTCTTACCTTATCTCAACATGGATAAACACTGATCGACGGTTCTTTACCGAGAAGCTGTGAAAAAAATTCACAGGCGTTCTCAGTCAGGAATCGAACCCCAATCTCCTGATGACTAGACAAGTGTCTTACCGATAGCCGATGGGAGTGGCGGGCTCGATTCGTGTTATAGCTGCAGGTACTGCGTAAATATCAATTCAATGATTTTTAATGCCTGCAAATTCTTTTTTCACAGCTTCTTGGTAAAGCACTGTCAATCAGTGTTTATCCATGTTGGGATAAGGCAAGAAATTATTTCAATTATTTATCTACCCAAAACAAAAATCATTAAATTAACATATGGGTATTGTTATAATTCCTTCTACTATGAGGACAAAAATACTTGGTGATTCATATCTTTAATTTCTCTCCTCATGCATATTCTGGAATGGTTGGCAGCTCTGTAAAAGACTATTCTAACATATACATAATACCCTGCACCAATATATCATTTTTTTTATATATGTTTCCTAGTCTCTATCAATGTGCATCTCTTGTTTGATTTATAATCATATGACAAAAAACTATTTTAGTCCAAAATATTAGGTAATGATGCAGTCAAATTACTTACAGTAATCAATCATAATCATTTAATTTGCCGTATTAATATACTCCATTTTTTTTAATGAAAGCCCTTCGTTTACATGTATTTCCAGATTGGTGGGCAACTCTGCGAATAGTATTGTACATGTAAATAGTGCTTCTTTGAATTTCATGATATCAATATTTGTAATGATTCACGTGAAAATAGCAATAAATATCCGACTTGGTACATTTGAAGTCATGTTTTTTTTTCAATTTATATGATACTCTCCCATGCAACTATAGCACTTTAATAAAGATATATCTATTACAGGCATTCACTTTAAAATGATAACCCTGGCAGAAGATGGACTAAATACAGAGCATGTATGATCAAAACTACATGTAGTACTACATTAATAAATCCAATTCTCGCCACCGACAATATGTGATTTCAAATGATATCTCACAATACTGTCAATATCGACATGTTGAGGTTGAGAACGTGACTTCCTGTTTGGGAAGCTAATTTAGGTTGCGATCAATATGCTGGTTTACTAATAAGAATCAACTTTATTCATGATTCTCAAAAACGATTGTCATTACGTGGTATTCATCACCTCCGTTCATAATCATTGAACTACAATAGTTGGAATCCAGTTAGCATACATAAGTTGTTGCTATGTAGGGCAAATATCAGGCAAGCTTTTGCATTGTCAAGTACAACCTGTGTGTATAGAGTGTGCATAAAATTTCCATCTATTAGAAAAAAATGCCTATTGCAAGTTGCAGTTGATCGGCACGTGCCAATCAAAACATTAATTCATGAGCGTCCTATCAAAAGCACAGAATGGCAATGTGCATTTTAATTTGCGATTGATATGCGACCCTTGAATATTCAAGATTATCAAAGCAAATCAAAGAATTTGCAACAATTGGCAGCAGTATACATTCACTTGTAAATGAATCTTAACTTTCTTGAGCTCTGCACAGTCTTTTTCATTCCTGTCTCTTGAAAGACAACCCCACATCAAACTGTGCAACTGTAAACCTATACCAATATCTACTACACCGTGCAAGTTCAAGATTTTCTCACAGTATTTTATATTTCTATTTCTACAACATTTATATACAATCAATTTACAATTTCTTCTTAATTAAACTCTCTATAATCCATTACCGCATTTTCTTAGTAAATATTGTTCTACCTACAAAAATAAAGATACATTTTTCATTAATTGCTACACATTGGAATATTCTAATTGGTATACATGATTTCATCTGTGTTGCCGCAAGTGATGGTTACCAAAGAGTAATTGTTGCATGATGACAAAGAATTCCTGACATAGCAGCTATCCATCTAAAAATTATGGTAAATCTGTATGGAAGAACATGTTCAATTTGAAGTTCAAGTTCAAGTTTATTTTCCACAAATCACAAAGCATAGTAGAATACATGTAAAGAAATGAAACAAAACAATATGTACAATGTTTCAGCGTACCGTGGTTTAAGTCCCTCCTCGCTGAGAGTGCACGCATTTCTGTACACGCAAGTTTATGGCGGTGGATTGAGGTCTCCACTGCGTGCACTGAATAAAGCCATACTGTGCAATTTGAATCAAGGGGACCTCAATTACGATTAATCCCACGGTTCAATGAAATTTTAACATAATGGTAATGGTTTGGAGCAGCATAACCCTTTAGCCACGGTCACTTTGTTGAAACAAAGAGAAATTGTCTTGAATTTTATCCAGTTATTTTTTTTTCTTACTTATGAAAGAATACAAAGAATTAAGTATTTGATGTCAAACAATAATTACGAAAATAGCAGCAATCCAATTGAGACGTCTGCTAAATATATACAGATGAACACATTTCAACGAATTGTATAAATGGGGATTGTCTGAAGAATTACATTGCATGAAGACGGAGAATCCCCAACATATCAGCAATTTAATTGAAATGTCTGCTAAATATGTATAGAACACATTTCAACAAAACTGATGGTTTTGAGCAACATTACCTCTTGGCTACCGTCACTTTATGAAAACCCAGAAAATTGTCCTGAATTTTACCCAGTCATGATTTTTTTTCTACTTATGAAAGAATACATTGAATTAAGTATTTCATGTCACAGTACGATGAACAATATATTTTCAAGACATTATTTGGAAAATATGTAAATAACAGGCATGGTTATTATAAATTTATAACCCTGAATATTATTAATGCTGGCACTTGGTAATTTGCGAAATGAGAAGGATGTATTGCAAGATTGCTATAGATAGGAAACTGAAATAAACAGACATTTCCCTGACATTAAACTTTAACAATAACGAACAAATATGCATTTGACTTGTAACAAAGTTTTTGTAAGTTGCATAATACAAGCCATTAACATTTTAACAAGATTCCCAATATAAAAGAGGTAATTTGCTAGTCGAACTGTTCTGTATCATGGTTCATTTTGGTTTTTCACCACTGATATAAATTCATAAAAGATTTCTGATATACTTGTATGATATGCACAAATTTTATTTTGCTAGTTGAATCATTTTGCATCACGGTTCATTTTGTTTTTTTACCACTGATATAAATTCATAACAATGTTTCCGATATACTTGTATGATATATGCAACAATTTCATTTTGCTAGTCGAACCATTTTGCATCACGTTTCATTTTGGTTTTTCACCACTGATATAAATTCATAAAACATTTCTGATATACTTGTATGAGATGCAACAATTTCATTTTGCTAGTCGAACCATTTTGCATCACGGTTCATTTTGGTTTTTCACCAGTGATATAAATTCATAACAATGTTTCCGATATACTTATATGATATGCAACAACTTAATTTTGCTAGTCGATCCATTTTGTATAACGTTTCATTTGGGTTTTTCACCACTGATATAAATTCATAAAAGATTTCTGATATACTTGTATGATATTTTAGCTCGTTGAATCATTTTGTGTTACGGTTCATTTTGATTTTTCACCAGTGATATAAATTCATAACAAGGTTTCTCTTGTATGATATAAAACAAAGTTATTCTAATAGTTCCATGGACCTTGTTATAATAAAGTTTGACTGTTTCACAGGATTCCTTTTTTTTTTTTTTTACAATGTATGTTTGATGGCTCAAAGCATTTTAATGTATCAAGTTTTGACATAAAGAGGCTAGACTTTCCCTTTAAAAGGAGAGTCAACCCCCAAAATAATATTTGTTCAACAGGAAAATCAGATGAAAAGAACAAAAGAAGTTTGAGAAAAATCAGACAACTAATAAGAAAGTTACGAATGTTTGGAAATTTAGTCAAATTGGCAACTGATGACGTCACTGGTGCAGTGTTATAAAATGTTGCTTCGTTTCCCAAAATATAATTTCCCCAGAATTCTAACTGTAGGATATCTCTATGGTAGATTTTTAGATCCCCTATTCGTATATAACAAACATTGTATTTTTCTGTATAAATGAATTTTGCACAATAGATATAAACACAAATGATGGTTGGTAGTGCACCCATGATATCATCAAATTGGCAAGATAGCTGAACATTTTCACTGATTTGCTCATTTCTTTGAACCTCTAAAAATTCATAACTTTTTTATTACTTGCCTGATTTTCTTCAAACCTCTGTAACTACTCACTGAATTTTCCTCCTCCTGTTAAAAAACTATCATTTTGGGGTAGAATCTTCCTTTAAGCCTGTGCTAGAGCGACGGGATACGACGACCCCAACTTATCACCCATGAGATGGACGACGATCTCGACGTCGTAATCCTTGATCTCCAACTGATTCGCCCCCTTCCTCCCGAGATGATAGAGAATGGTGTATAGGGCCACCTCAAACTCCGGACTTGTGCCGATAAAAGAACTCCCGACTGGTTTACACGTACCCTTCCACGTGAATTGTAGGGTCACAAGCTGGGCATTATTATCGGCCACATGTCGCTTACCCTGTAAACAATCAAAACCAATATTATAATGGATGAACAAATTTGTCTGTAGTTTATAGCATATTGAAGGCTAAAAAACTGAGTTGTTAGTATTAAAAAAAGCAATCCTCAAAACAATCCATGACATTGAAAAGGCCTTTTTTAAACATTTTTTTTTTAAATTAAATATTTTTCTGATCTAGCTATGAAATATTGGAAGCAACTTTCAAAAACTATATCTTAACAGGGTTTAAAGTAGATACTAGGGAGATTTCGATTTCATTCTACCCTAAAAAGTAGTTGCCAGGATTCCACCTACCATGAATGTTCTTCACCTAACATATCACCGCTCTCCATTGCCTCATAGTTGTCATTTCGCATTTTATGCTGAACACGGTAGCCCACACGAGCTCGGTTCATTGAATTAACGTTGATTATGCAATCACTAATTAGCTGAGCTTTTGTCTAGGGATCTTGTGTTGTTTATTGCTCCACAGTGCAAGATCGCTAAAACAATGGGTCTGGCTTTGGGAACAATGACAATGACTATGACAATGAATTTCATTCTTGAACAGCCCCTCCAGGAGCATGGACGGGTAGCAACGTAAAAGTGCTTTATGGCAAATGATTATGGCAAACCAAAGGAAGGGAGTTGTTCAGAATTGACTTGTAGAATCACATAAATGAGAATTAGAAAATAATGCGCTTTGGACTCACTCTGGTCCTGGGCCGGATCCATCCCTTGTAGTCTATGTTGCCTTTCTTCTCCTCAAGGAAGAATTGGATCCAATTGTGGAACCCGATCACGTCTTTCCCACCTTTGGTCTCGCCGACAAACACATGCTCGAAGCCGGATGAATCGGCCTCGCCCCTCCTAACGAGCAAAAATAAGACAAGTAATTGGCCTAGTGGAGATTTTACAAATTCCATGGAATGTAGTTTGAAAACAATTGTTGTCACCGACAATTTCAAACGATTTGTTACGATCACGTCCGTCCCACCTTTGGTCTCGCCGTCAAACACGTGCTCGAAGCCGGATGGATCGTCCTCGCCCCTCCTAACGAGCAAAAATATAACAATGATTTGCCCTGCAATACATAGTGGAAATTTTATACATTTTTCATTGAATGCAAATACAGTCAAACCTCGTTATAAAGAGCACTGATATAACAAGCTCTCGTTAAAACAAGGTAATTTTCCTGGTCCCATCTCTTTGTATTTTATTGTATTTTGACCCTGATATAACAAGGTTTCAATGTAAAGAGGTAATTCCTCTGGTCCCAATGACCTCGTTATAATGAGGTTAGACTGTACTTTGCTAAAAACATATTTTTTTAAACAGTAAAATGTTGTTGTGGGTCGGTCAGTGGAGGTGCACACTATATTTACATTGTTTTAATTGATCGCCTCTGTTTTTGTTAATTTGTTTTGTTAATTTTTTATGTTACCTATTCCTCCTCTTTTTCTTCACTTAATTTACCGGTTAATAATCTTTCCGTAATCAGAATACTGTGCGCTTAGAAACATCCGTATTAAGCGCCTAATAAATGTTATGTATTATTATTATTATTATTACTGTATAAGCTCATATTTAGGTGGTGGTTTTATTTTCGCCAATTTCGTGGTCTTGGCCTCGTAGGAATTTCCACTCTGTGTGATGCACATTCATTTGTGTACAGATACTGTCAAAAGCGTGAAAATAAAAACACGCCAATGTTTTGAGCTGGTATGAAATCAGGAAATATCTGTGCGTTAAAATATTGGCTTATACAGTGCAGTGTGAAAACAATCGTGGAACCCCATCGCATCTGTACCGCTTTGGTCTTGCCAACAAACACGTGCTCAAAGCCGGATGGATCGGCCTCGCCCCTCCTATAGAGCAAAAATCTGACAATAAGTAGGCCTCAAGGAAATTTGAAGATTTCATGGAATGCTAATACGCCATGAAAATAATTCTCGTAACCGACAAGAGACAATTTCGTGAGATACCTCACAATACTGTCGATACCGAAATGTATGCCCTATTTCCAAATTTTTGTGGTATCTATTAAATGGAACTGGGATTAGTTTTCTTTATGTCGGTCTAATTTCTCTTAAACCTAAAATTTAATTTTTTACTAATCTCTAGTAATTCATTTCTATCACTTTCATCTCCGTAATTTACATATTGTCTGGGGTCAGACTCAAATAGCAAATCTTAATAACAATAATAATAATACTTCAATTTATATGGCGCTTTTCTAGAGGATGCAAAGCGCTACTTTAATAGAAAGACCTACATTTCTAAGCTTGCTATTTTCTGATACTTGTTACATAATTACTGATAGAATGTTCTGTCCATTCCAAATATTATTTCATCGTAATATTTAGTTATGTCATGGATAGTAAAGTCAAAGTATTCAAGTATTCAAATATTCAAGTATTCAAGAACCACTACACCGTGATGCCACCATCATAATAGAAAATTATGGAACAAAAAATCTACATTTTGGTCACATTTGTCACAGATAATGGCCCTAATTCATATTCTGGAATAGTTGTCATCTCTGTTTAATAATAATGATAATAATAACACTATTTATATCACACTAAATATACTCTATGGAGTGCTCAAGGCAAATTAAGAGAATAGTAAGAGTGACATAAGGATTGAACAGGTAAGTTTTTGAATGAGAGAAGAGTAGAACAGCTTTTTTATGTACTCAGGTAGGTTATTCCAAAAGGTGCATGGGGCTTGTGAATGTGAGTATGATCGTTCCCCCAAGGTTTTTAGAAACTTTGGGTATGTTGATAAGGCCAGAAGAGAAAGAACGCTAAGATCCTCTGCCAGTAATCTATTACAAGTTCCAGTTTCTAAGACCCTGATTAGACAGCGAGTCAGAGGCTAGCCTAGGCTAGACCAGGGTCAGCCCCAGCCTCGCTGTCTAATCGCTCGAAAGGGACCTTACGCCGACATAAGCGAGTCCGTTTTCGGTCCACCTATTGAGATCGACCAGGGTCAGCTCTGGGCTAGCCCGGTCTCGCTGTGTAACCAGGGTTAGACCGATGGGCCCGCTTTGGAAAGCGTCACAACTTTATCACATTCAAAACAAGCAGTCGAGATAGGAAAGTGGGTCTGGCAAATAGCGGGCCCATCGGTCTACCCCCGGTTACACAGCGAGACCGGGCTAACTCATGATGGACTAGCCTGTTCTGTCTAACCGGGGTCTAAGAGATCTTGGTGTGAACGAGCATTTGCTCACTCAGGCCCAACTCTGTGGAATGCTCTTTTACAGAGTTTGAACATCTCAACATCACTGTCTTGCTTCAAGTGCAACCTTAAAGATAGAATACTGCTTTTGCTAGCTAAAATCTGACATTGCAAGAATTTAGTGTTATGATAACAGGTACAAATGACCATGATTTATCGCCAATCAAGTAAGCTCGAAGATGGCTATAATAGATGTATTCAAACTTATTTTAACAACACTTGAATTTCGCAGCCGGCCAAATATCTCACCGTGCCTTCAGATAAATAATTTGAATAATTCTTGCCTTATCCCAAAATGGATAAACACTGATTGACATCGCTTTACCTAGAAGCTGTGAAAAAAATCAGTGTTTATCCATGTTGAGATAAGGCAAGATTTATTTTATTGAAAGGTAGGTAGCAGATTCTTGAATGTGTTTACTTACTCCATGCCTCTTGTTCGACTGTAGAGTTTGAACCAAAGATTGTAGAGAGAATACTTCCATTGCCGTTCATCTGCTGGCACCTTGCGCTTTTGTGAGAGAATCCTATGGGCATACTGCATCACCTATAGGGGAAAGAATCAAAGATTGTGAAGAGAATACTTCCATTGCCGTTCATCGGCCGGCACCTTGCGCTTTTGTGAGAGTATCCTATGGGCATACTGCATCACCTATAAGGTATAAAAGAATAGAAAGCTCTTAAAAGGAGAGTCTACCCAAAAATAATATTTGTTCAACGGGAGCAGAAAAAATCAGAAAATTCAAATGAACAGAACACAAAAATTGGACAACTAACAAGAAAGTTATGTGGAAAATGTAAATGTTTTTTTTTAAACGCGAAAAGCGTGAAATCTTTTTACAATACAGTATCACGTAATAAAGACATATACCAAGGAATGATTTTCCTGGTATCCCATCGCAATTTGCTATGCATTTTAGCATAACTGCTACACAAACGATGTTTTGTTTAGCAACTTTTTCACATAGAACTGTACCGTATTTTCTTTTCTTCTAAAGCTGCTAATCAAATATGAAAAGAAAAATTATTCCCTGTATAGATGAGGAGGTAAAGTCTTTAATTGATATCATGGATTGCTAACGTTATGGCCTCAGCCCATATCCACCAACAAGATATGTGTGCCGAGGAGGATTTGTACGTACCATATGTGCACCAGTATCAAACAGTTTTGATCCTTCACAAACCACAAAATCGAACATTTTAAGTTCATTTTTATATCATTATATAGCTGAAATTCTGAGCTTTCCGATTGATGTGCATTAATTGGCGAAGGGCGCCCATATATACCAATCGGCGATCGCCAAGCAACATGGGGCAGGTGTAGACGGCCCCCTAACCTTGTGATTTGAGCCTCCATAGGGATTGTGTTGAAGCGTACGTTCGCTTGTCAATGCGCGTACATTTAACTTTAGTGCGCACCATAGACAAACTACATGGGGGCCGGTATCAGGCGCAGAGCTGGGTACTGGGTGTTTATACGGTATGGGACTTCTATAAACTTACCTTTGTGTTAACAATAAGATCGATGAACCGCTGATTCTCTCTGACTTCTTCCTGGGTTACCTCTTCTGCTATTCCCGTCTGTGTTGCATAGTTATCTAGCAGAGCAATGAAAGCTAAAACATAAACAAATAAAATGTTATGTGATGATTCTCCAAATACCAAATATTCCTTTAATAATCAATACTTTGATCATAATTACAAGAGGAAGTTAGCGATGTCATATTTCTCATTAATGTTTCCAATTAAGTTAAAAATTCTAATATGAGTCTATGATGTACTATCCCAGTTCTCAATAGTAGCAACATTTATGGCTTGACCCAGACAATGAGTATAATAGGACCACTGCACGAATAAGGCCTTGACCAAACCCTCACTACAGAGAAAGTTTAGAACTTTAGAGTGTTAAATGGTCAGCTGTTGAGATGACTCAACACACTGCCAAGGTCTTGAGGAAAAAACATTCTCTATATAATAAAGTAGATGCGACTTGGACCCAGAGAAAGGACAGAGAGACAGAGCTCCCACCTAATATTATAATAACAATTTAAGATAAATTTCAGTTCTATAACTCTTCAATAATTGTGTATCGTGAATTCAACCTGTAACTAAGCATGCTGAGTAAGTTACTCAGAAAATAAATATGAAGAGCTGACTTGCAAAAGGGCCTAAATCTATTTTTTGGTCGATGGGCATGCATGTTTTAGCATAGATAGAGATTGATCATGCGCATCAAACAGACTATGCTCTGACTTAAAAAAGTTTCAGGAAGTATGCAAAAATGGATATGAAATTAATGTTTTCATGCAAAAGGGCCTAAATCCAAAACTCTTTTCAAGCAAAAGGGCCTATATCCAGACTATAGATCGTGTTTCCTGATTGGCTGGAGTCAAACCTTGACTGGAGTAAAAGATATAGGCCCATATTCCGATAGCGATGTTTAACTTTACCCAGGTCTATTAAGTCATTGTCATTTAGACTCTTGGTTTAACTTTTCAATAGCCCGGGTCTAAATAACAATGGCTTAGTCCAGGGTTAAGTTAAACCTCGCTATCGGAATACGGGCCATGGAGGTAACAAACCATTCCATGACCAAGGAAGAAATTGGCAACGAAACTAATCAAATTGTGTTGCAATTGTGCAGTACATAATACAGAGTCTGTATTCATGGACTGCACCATTTATGTTGTTACGTTCCTTAGCATTTCATAATACAAGGAAGTGATCTCTGACTGCAGATTTTGGATTGATAATTTTCCAAACTTTGTGAAAAATCAAACCAAAGTGTCTGTGTTTGCAGACTAGAGTCTGTGTGTGCAGACTTCTCTAGATATAGACTGCATGTGTATGGCATGTGCCTACAGTGTATAGATGAGTTAGACTGCGCTGTAATTATCACTAACCAGAGATGATTTGAATTGAATATTCTAGACTAGGAGGCATGGATAGAACATAGAATTAATCTCCAACGAGTTTAAAGCATAATCGTAATCCGTACATAAGCAGTTTTCTACCTTTAGGTAGAATTTACAACTTTTGCGAGCTAAAATCTGACATTCCAAGAATTTGATATTACGATAAAGGGTATAAAATTAAATGACCATCTATCGCCAATCAAGTAAGCTCGAAGATGGCTATATTTGATGTATTTCAAGTTATGTTAAAAATACTTGAATTTCGCAGCCGGCCAATTATTACACCGTGTGTTCAAAATTCACAAGGGTATCTCTTAGTGCGTATTCTGCATGGTGTGGCAGTGTATTGAAATGCATACTGCACGTGCTCTTACAAGGTTGTGTGTGTGTATGTGGAAGTGCGCTTGGAGCATCACGATACGCTGGTGTGCAGATTAATTAATTATGATAGAAAAGATTTTTATTTGAATTAAATATTCTGGACAACATCCGACCAAAGTACTTCAGAGAGGTTGTTCTTTTGACATATTTGAAGTACACGACAAGTTGTAGGCATAACCGTAATGTGTGCAGATGTAGATTTCTACCTTTAAATGTCGGCTTTTCTAGTGCTTCTTCGGACACAAATGTGAAGAGAGGGTCCTTGGCCTGATCAACCTCCCCCTTATTGTGGTAGTTTGTGTAACGCTGCAGATTTATCTTGTAGTCCCCGCTTTCCGGATCCAACCGGTTCTCGTCCAGATCCCACAGCTCATCACAGATTTTCGAGAGGTCAGGATCGGGATTGAATCTACAATAATTATAATAATAATAATGATCCTTTAATTTGATTGATATTTGTATTTCATCCACACATTATGTATGAGAAATGCAAGCAATTTGTTGTTGAGTGAGCCTGTGCTTTGAATGAATACTATTCATGCAGTAACAATGCGCATGTGCCCTACTATTCCTACAGAAACCGTATTGCAGGTTTATTAATAAGCCACAGAAATAAATCCTGAACGAGTACCCTGCTCCAGCCTAGGTAATCCTGTCATCAAAGGGTTTAGAACATTTTTAAAGGGAAAATCTCCTCAGACATATATGTACTGTCAGTGGATGGAGAAAAATAACATGATTAAACTAAAAGTATGAGCAAAATCAGATGATTATTTCAACAGTTATGAATTTTCAAAGTTTTGATTTGCACCAGTCATGTTCTCTTTGAGTTGGCAACCTACAAGCATAAATGGCTGTCAAGAATTCTCCATTTACTTTGTAACCAGAATTTCACATAATGCGGATATATTTATTCTGCACTTTGCGATGAATCTGGATTTCTGATCTATTTTTCTTTAAAAGGAACAAAATATGAAATTCTGCATACAAAGTGAATGGAGACTTCTCCATGTTGGCAGCCATTTTGTGACTTGTAGGTTGCCAATTCAATAACTTCTACTTCTACTTTTACGTCGATACTCATTGAACGCCTGTTCAGCATCTTAATGATAAGATACATGTAAGATAAGCCCTTTAGAAGTGTAAATCAAAACTTTGGAAATTCACAAAGTTCTTTTGAAGGGATCGTCAGATTTTGCCAAAATTTTCAGATTGGTTATTGTATTTTCTCCATCCTTAGCACATTATTGTTGGAGTGAAGTTCCCCTTTAAGTTTACGAACAAGATAGAAACACCATCCTGGGCGGTGTTTCACCAAGATAAGAAAGACTTTACGCACGACTTAACGTTTGACTGGTATCCCTTCTTGCGCGTAATCATTCATAATATTACGCGTATTCAGCGCAAGAAGGGATACCAGTCGAATGTAATGTTGTGCGTAACTTTAAGAATGATTTGGTGAAACACTGCCCTGGGTTGTGTTTCACAAAGCTGTTTGTAGTGATACTCACGACTCTGTGCACTTTCTTACACTTTGTAACCTATCCGTCACAAGCATCAGAGAAACGGACATCAGTTGGGTGCCGAGTCTTCCATACCTTTGTATTAGCAGCTTTATGAAACATAAACCTGGCTTTTGGGGTCATACTTTAAGGCCCAATTTGCTTCAAATTGTTTGTCTGATATTTTTGCTTTTAATCAATACAAGATTTTCTTGGGCAGACTAAGGGGGTGTTGCTCAAAATCAACTGCCGATCAACTGCAACTTTACAAATTGTAACGCGCACTTTCATTCGCGCACGATTTGCGCTTTTACCAAGACGCGCATGAAACGATTTTGATTGGCGCGTTCCGATCAACTGCAACTTGTGATCAATTGCAACTTTTGAGCAACACTCCCTTAGTCTTTAATCAGTGTTATATAATCTATTATTAAAAAAAATGTCTTTAACACTCACCCTCCTTTGCTTGCCATAGTGAAAGTTGGATACTGGACAAAGTAGATGAAACAGGTCTACAAAAAAATTACAAAAAAAATTACAATAATTAGGGTAATTTGGAATTCATTAATTTGGGAAGAGATCATTACACAACTTTTATTCTTCTTTGTCATTCCCCTCTTCTTCTTTTTCTACTTCCTCTTCTTACCCTTCTCCTTCTCTTTTTCCCTTTCATTTCTCTTCTGAGATATCAATTCTTTTATAATATTTTGTTCGTAAACAAATAATCGGAGCTAATGCGCTTTTTTATCCAGCCTGCACTGCCGTTGTACACACAAAGACGTTTTATGAACGAGGCATCTCCATAATCTCGCCGCACAAAGTGGAGCAAGGCTGGATACGATAATGCATTAGCACCCGAAAATCATCGCCCACAGACTAGACAGCTGCACAGTTGGTTTGTATGATCGGGTCACATTAATTACATCCTTTTTCTAGAGCATTTTTGGATCGTGGTACTTAGCACAATATATCTCCTAAAATACAAAATTATTTTTTAAAATCTTGGCACGAAATGAAACTAGATATTTCAGGCTTCAAATA
>BQKZ01007489.1:0-11018 GCA_036244855.1 Temnopleurus reevesii | reverse complement strand
GCGCCCAATGATTTAGGATCAATTCTGAAAATCTTCTTATCTTAAATTTGTTCTTATCTTTCTCCGTATTTGAGAAGATATTTAAGATAGGGGTGGGGCTATCTTATCTCATATAGTTTTGAATTTGCTTATTACACACTTAGTAAAATATGCTCAACAAGCAAGATGAAGACCATACTTGAGTAAAAATGTAAAAAATAAGAAGTTTTATGAAATTTTCCTTGTAAAATTAGAAATTATAATTTATCGAAGAATAGCCCACGTGTTCCATTTGAGCCACGTGGGCAACAGATTTTTTCATTGTTTTTTCTTCAGGGAGCGCGTAGCGCAATTGCAGCGCGCATTATATCAACTACGCAGAAGGGTCAAACTTGACCCTTGGCTGTGATGTTAGAGGCATTGTTATTTGTTGATTCCCTTATATAACTGTTCAAATGATTGGTCAAAGGACCAAAATGGGCGTGATAGAAGATAAGAAGAAGGCGGTCCTACAAGAGAAAAGATCGCGTTAAGAAGATTTTCAGAATACGTCTTAGGAAAGATTTTAGCGCGTTCCTAACTCGCAAAGATAAGAAGAAAGTTAGGAAGAAAGATAAGAACGATTTCAGAATACCCCCCCAGGGGTTCTCAAACTGTGTCACTTCGAGCCTTTTGTCAGCACATTCCCTTTTTGAATAGTAATCAGTATTGTATTCTGTGCGGAATACACTTTTATACTAGTAGACAAATACACAATTTATGTGATTAAAATTTTTTAAAAAATTGATTTTTTTTTTTTTTTAATTTGATCAAATTTTTGACATAAGTCAAGAATGCGAAAAACTTAAAATAACTCAGGGTATACATGTAGGTCACGAAATATGAAAATAGTTCAAGGTTCAATGAGTTAAGGATTTTAAGTGAAACAGTTTTTTAAATACATCCAGAAATCTATTCTTCAGCCTGAACTGAAATGAGGCGCAGAAATTCCAACAAGAATATGGAAGAGATGATACAGTCGAAAAGTCATAATCCTTTAGGATTCAGCACATGAAATGTATGTTGTTATTGTCACTATAGACCACTTGAGGGTTTGAAATGCATTTTTCTTTCACTATTAAACAATCTCCAGAGCTGTGCTCCCAAGCCTTCTAATTTTGACTTTCCATTGTCAAATCATTTGTGGTTCATATACGGGTTCGTAAATATAAGTACACATTCTCTAGATTAATGTGACATATGCTATAATTATTTTTGTCTCATTACAGCATATTCAAAATGTGAACCAAAATTTGTGGTCTTTTGAAGTTTGCTGTTCACCTCTGAATCTACTACTTGACTGTAAATATTAGCAATGGTCGGGATGCATAAACTTACGTGAAACGAGCTGATGGTTCATTCACAAATTGCTTTACTAGCAATTTCAAAAGTGAAATTTACGACTCTTGGTATATATGTACTTACATCCATTGATTTGACAATGTCGACAATGCCGACAATACCGCACGGTAAACAGCAACAGATCGTCACGAAGATCACGAAGGCTGCTTATGATTGCTTTGATGTTTGGGCAAATTACTTGAAAAACCACTTGCCTGACAGGGCAAGTGGTGAAAACAATTCTTGTAGCACCCTGTGAGAGCTCTGACAAAGCTGCTTATATGCATTTCGTGTATCTACTAGCCGTTTCAAAAGCATTGTATTGTATTGTACTTTATTTCCAATCAGTAAAAAGATCATACAACACGCTACGAAATCAGAAAACATTTGACAAATTTACATGTGTAAAAATACTTTGCAATTAATAAGACTGGCTGGATTGCCCTTTCAGAGGAATTAAAATAAATACCGCTGTTCTTCCAATGGGTCCAGATACAAAATAAATAATTACGGTAAGTCTAAAAATATGAAAACTGATGAATGAAACACTTGACAGTTGTTTCAAACACAGCTACATGTAGTTCTAATGTAAATGTAAAATTGTCATTTCAGACTCTTGGTATATATGTACTTACATCCATTGATTTGACGATTCCCACAATTCCGAACGGTAAACAACAACAGATCGTCACGAAGATTGCGAAGGCCAGGTAATCGTTCGGTTGCGGCTGAGCTTGTCGTACAATCATCGTCGTTTGGGGTGCAGTCTGATGAGACAAAAAAGAAGAAAGATTAGTACAGTTAAACCTCTTTATCATATTTCAGCAACCCAAGTATTGTCATGTCACTCCCTTCATACTCAACGAACTTCACTGGCTTCCCGTTTCCAAGAGAATACATTACCGCACTATCGTTCAAACTTTTATAAATCACTGTCTACGACAATTCCTCATTATATATCCTCACTCTTTCACCTGTGCACCTTCCTATAAGATTCTGAAGTCTAATAAACAGGGTGGTTTCAACTCTTTTCAGTCCTTGGCCCCAAGACTCTGGAATAGTCTCCTCGCATCTCTCTACAATACCAAATCACTCTACCTTTTCAAGAAACACCTCAAAACCCATCTTTATAATTCCTAAATGTAGCTGAACGTATGTCTTTTAACCAACGATTTGTGTCCTCTCGGAAAAGCGCTATATCCATGTATAAATTCAATTGTTATTATAAAGAGCACTGATATAAAGAGCTCTCATTATAACAAGGTAATTTTCCTGGTCCCAACTCTTTGTACATTATTGTGTTTTGGCCCTGACATAAAAGAAGGTTTCAATATACATGTAAAGAGGTAATTTCTCTGGTCCCAACGATCTTGCTATAACAAGGTTAGACTGTATTCACGATTCGTTTGTCATTCAATTTTTTGTTCATTACAATAAATGATATACATGAGTAAATCAATGACATCAAACAATTTCTTTTTAAAAGAAGTAGTAAAAAGATTAAAGGTACATATTCACGATTCGTAAGTCATTTCAGTTTTCGTTCATTACAATAACTAATATACTAGTGAGTAAATGAATGACATTAAAAAGTACAAACAAACGTCAACCGGAAGCATACTTCATAGTTTTGTGCATCTGCTTATTGCTACGTCACAGCTAGTTGCGCACGTAACAATGAACAAATGCACAAAACTATGCCGTACTACTTCCGGTCGACGTGCCCTTCCTCACAGTTGACTGAAATAAAAAACTCCATATTCATAAATTTGTGTACAAATTTAGGGGGACATTTTTTTGTGTATTCTGGCTAAATTTAATTCGAAAGTGGCGATCAACCGGTAGTCAAACGGAACGCTAGATGACTGGACCGTCAGCCAATACAGGGGCAAAGTGAATAGAGCTTCCCACAGTAAGGTGTGTGGAGTGTGAATTTGCATTCATTTTGCATGTAAGGCGATGTGCAGTTGAAGATTACTGCTTTAAAAATGCAAATTAACTTGAGTTGGAATTAGCACAGAACTATTGTTCTTAACTCATTCAGAACAGGAATTATTTTAGAGCCCAGTCAATCACTATTTCTTCCTCATTGGAACTAGATACTAAATGTTAATTAACTCTAATGAAAAAAATGTCAATTTTAGTTACATGTAAAGCATACTAATTCTCTGTTGTCATTAGCCTGTTAAAAGGTTGAAAGATGCAAAACTGTGTCGAAAAATGGTGATTTGTGAATGTTTCCCGTTTTGCAAATTTACATATAATGTACATGTCCATTTAAGTGACTAATTTGGCAAATTCTCTGCATCAAATCGCAAATAGAAAATAATATTTAGCCAGTTGAGTGATTTTTGTGTTGGGTAGATAATGATTAAAATAATTCTTGCCTTATTCATGTTTGGATAAGGCAAAAATTATATCAATAACAGCCAGGTTTTGTGTTGATTTCATTTTCTCTTTCTGTTTATGTACACATACAGTGCAGTGTACAGTACAGTGTACACATTATAATAAAACTTTATTGAAGGAAAAAAAACATTATGTTCATGCTTGACAATATAAGCAAATAAAATGCACTTTTTTTGCTTGAATGTACAGTCAACTCTGTCTATTAAAAATTTGAACACGTTTCTGTTGAATAGCCTGAGTCGATGCAATTCTTCGGAACAAAATAAATAGTTATTTTCCTCTCCTAAATAAAATTTTACTAAAGGGGAACTTCACCCAGATATTGATGTGCGCTCAGTGGATGAAAAGAAATACATGTACAAAGGACAATCGGTGAAAATTTGAGCAAAATCAGACAATCCATTCAAAAGTTACACCCCTCATGAGCTCCTCAAATTGGCAACGTACAGGCATAAAATGGCTGACAGCATGGGGAACTCTCCATTCATTTTGTACACAGAAATTCACATTTTCTTCTTTTTCTAGAATGGTAGACAAAATTGTACTTTTCTCTTCAAGTATGATATGGACATTTTGATTCTGCATGCATTTCGAAATGAATTTTGTTGATTTATCATATACTTTTCTAGAAAAAGAAGAAAAGGTGAAATTCTGTGTACAAAGTGAATGGAGAGTTCTCCATGTTGGCAGCAATTTTGTGCCTGTACGTTGCCAATTTAAGGAGCCCATGAGGAATTTAAATCAAAACTTTGAAAATTCATAACTTTTTAATAGATTGCTGGATTTTGCTCAAATTTTCACAGTTTGATCATTGTATTTTTCTTCATCCAGTGACAGTGCATCAATGTCTGGGTGAAGTTCCCCTTTAAGTCATACAGATTTTTATGGTCCAAAGGCATAGTTACCCATAGTATGTAAACATTATTTTCCGTTCTTATAATGGCACAGTTGCTGTGTAAAGCTTGAACTCTGTGTATAAAACATTCTTGGCAAGAAATCAAACTTTGGTCAAAATTCCCAAAATGACAGACAATCTTGTTTCCTTCCACTCAATACTTTATTAAAGGTCAACTGCATTTTATGTCAATGTTCTTTTGAAAACTTTTAGTTATAAATATGCTAGACAATATTATAGATACAGGTACATGTGCATGTGTAGTACATATGTTTGTACAATGCATTCGAAGGAAGAATGAAAAGCAAATGGATTTTTACAATTGTGGCTTTGCTCGTCACCTAAAAACCCCCAAACCAACCTAAATGCATGGAATATTTGATTAAATGCTAATTAAATGCTAAAATAACAGGGCTGCCAATATATATTTGAGAGTGAGATTTCTGTAGGTGAATGTCTTAATTTAGTGATTAAAAGCTCATTAAAATGAGAGCGATCGATAGAAAAGTATGCAAAGAAAACACATTCTTAGAGTGAGAAAGGGTGAAAAACAGTGAATTTCAAGTGCTCTCTTAGGGGGTGTTACTCAAAAGGCGCAATTCATCGCAAGTTGCAGTTGATCAGAATGTGCCAATCAAAATCATTGTTTCATGTGCGTCTTGTTAAACGCGCATACTGTACGCGAATGAAAATGCGTGTTACAATTTGCAGAATCGCAGTTGAATTTGAACAACACCCTCAATGAGTGAGTGTTGGCAGCCTTTTCGCTTGCTGGACTAAAAACCATTGAAATCAAATTGATTTGAAAGATTTGCAGGAAGTCAGGATTATTATTATATTTTATAATTTTTGTTAATATTTATTTATTTATTCATTCATCTATATGTTTTTTGTTTTTGTGGGGAGGGGGTGTCATCCCTATTCCCCCATTCCCCTCCCCCAATTAGTCAATCCTGAATCCGCCCATGACCTTCACACCATTTGTCAAACAGCCTGTCATATTTCAGGTGAGGCATGATTTGACATTATTTGTTCAGGATGTTGAAAAGCCTGAGAAATTGAATGTTTGGCAACAACGCTGGATATTCATGCAAACAATTGGGCAAACAAAAATTTGATTGGATGACCTCCACTGACCAACCCTGTAAAAATGACCCTACCTTCATTTTTTTTTCTTCTTTTTTCTTTTTTTTTTTTCTTATTTCTTTTTTGCTTCTCATCTAAAATTGAAAATTCACAGTAGAATTATCTATTATAAGGCAAAATACCTGAAAAGATACCGACCAACCCTCTAAAAATTACCCTACCTGAACTTTTCTTTCTTTTTTTCTTTCTTTTTCTTTTGCTCCTCATCAAAATTTGAAAAACTAAAATAGAATTTTGAAAAGATATATTTTCAAATGCTTTTTGGCTTTTCATCCCCTCTTGAATTGTTAAAATTGTAATTAGGAAAAAATTCTTAAAAAACCTAATCCCGCCAAATCTAACATTTCTTTAAATGACATTAGAGGGCATTCAAACAATTGTTTTGGGGGCATATTGCCACTCACGCACTTATGTATTGCAATACCATTTGCTGCAATAATAGTGAATATACCGGTACAGTACATGTATGTACAGTATTGATCGAAATACTGTGAACAGTGTCCCACTATGTCCCACGAAAATGCATGCGTTTTTAGAGTAATGTAAACTGTAGAGATCCATTGTGTACAATGTGTGCTGCACTATATAAAGAATTTCTCATTTTTGTAGATATAGGTAGTTCAAATAAATTTTGAATGTTTGGTCTTTCTCTCCCTTCTTATTGTGATTTCTTTGGTGAAAAATAAAGTTGAATTTGTTCACTGAATTTCTGAAAATTAAAGTAAGCACAATTATCTGATTTTTTTTTCTGATCTTCCCCCCGATTTTTCCCTGCATTCTTTGGGCACTGAGCTGCGAAAAGCTTTGCGGTGTGTGTTTTCAAACAGTTTCAATTAGTTTAGTTTAGTTTAGTTTAGTTTAGTTTGTTTATTTTCTTCTGCATACAGCATAATTTTGTAGTACAGTAAAAAAAATAACATGATTCAAGAGTATCATTTTGACAAAAGGTCACAAAAATGAACATAAATATTAAAAAAAATACTTTAAACTGTGATGACAATTTGTCAACAATACACTGTATAACATGTAAATCATGCGCGAATGAAAATGCGCATTACAATTTGCAAAGTTGCAGTTGATTTGCAGTTGATTTTGAACAACACCCCCTAAGAGGATGTTGTTCAAAATCAAATCAACTGCAAATTGTAACACATATTTTCATTCGCACCACTATGCACATTTAACAAGACGCGAATGAAACAATAATTTTGATGGCGCGTTCCGATCAACTGCAACTTGCGATCAATTGCAACTTTTGAACAAAACCCCCTAAATGTGTGCAAGACGTTGTCGGAAACTGTTGCTCGTACATGTAGATGTTTTTCCTGCAACTTTGCAAATTGTAACGCGCATTTTCATTCGCGCCAGTATGCCCATTTAACAAGACGCGCATGAAACAATAATTTTGATTGACGCGTTCCGATCAATTGCAACAGGCGAATGCTATTTGTCACCACCATCCTTTCGTGTCGCTGTTTGTGCGAAGATTCTGTGTACAAGTCAATACGAGAGGCGATCTGTCGCCAGAAATGACGAAACAGGCGGCAGTGAATGGAGAGGTGATAAGAAGATAATGCCTTGCAACTTTTGAACAACATCCTCCGACAAAAAACTTACCGAAACAATCACATTCTGTCCTCCACCGTACTGTGCTCCAGCGGTTTGGGGGTAAGCTGGGGGCGCATCCTGAGGGGGATATCCTTGAGGGGGGTAGCCCTGCTGTGGGGGGTAACCTTGCTGTGGGGGCACCCCCTGCTGGGGAACGGGGGCGTAGCCTTGTTGCTGGGGTGGGTAGCCAGGTTGTTGCTGAGGGGGGTAGGCACCCTCTGTCGCTTTGTCAGGGTATGGAGCTGAGGGAGAAAGAAAAAAAATAAACTTATTATAACTCTTTGTGCATTCACCCGCAAAACACCCAGGGTGTGTTGCATTATTTAGGGAGTGTACGTGTTTGTATGGGAACTTCACACAAGCGAATCTGTGCAAAAGTGTGAAGAAAACAGGCAGACGGATGTTCATTGATGCGAAGAAAACGTGGAATGAGTTCAAAGGTTAAAGGTTAATTAAGAAAATGACTGCGTTAGCTCAGCGAATAATCTTCCTGGCATTGCATCACAATTTGCTATGAATTTCAGCATAATTTGCATGTATGTAAGATTTTGATTTGATTATTTTATGTCTTGCTTGTAAATAAAATGTTATTAGTCCTCGGACTTTTATTTTGTACTTTGATGATTATGATTTTAATAAACCTGAATTGAATTTGAATTGAAATAATTGCTACACATTGGATATTTTGTTTAGCAACTTTTTCACATAGGATTGTAGAGTAAAATATTGATTTCTCAATATCTGAAACTGCTCAAATGTGAAAAATAAAATAATTCCCTGGAGCTGAAATTTTGTGGGGGTTTTATTCACGTGAGTTTCGCAGTCTTGGCACCATGAAAAATTTCACTCTGTATGTTGCCCAATCATATGTTTAAAAAAACTGTCAATAATTTTAAAATAACAACACGCAAATGTGTTATACTTTAGTACGAGTCAAACTGGTCAAAATTACAAAAGTACATGTATCTGGACGCTAAAACATTGGATTACAGTAAAGTCTAAGGGGATGTTGTTGAAAAGTTGCAATTCGATCGCAGATCAACTACAAATCAGTTGCCAATTGCATTGCAACACGCATTTTCATTTATGGATGATACTTGATAGGTGCTTCTAACAAGACACGCATGAAACAATGATTTTTATTGGCAAGTTCCGATCAACTGCAACTTGCGATCAATTGCAACTTTGGAATTGCAACTTTGGAACAACTTTGGAATAACACCCCCATAGACTTTTAGGGGGTACAATCGTATTGACTAAACTGCAAATCAGTTGAAAATTGGCACGTGCATTTTCTGCATTTTGACAAGACGCAACTTTTGAACAACACTTCCTGGCCCCACAGTGCGCTATACACCCACTTTCCCGAATGCCTGGGGCAATAAAATTGAGCCATCGGGCAAGAAAATGAAATTGTCACTTGCCCGATGGTATTATTAAAGTTAGATAACAACTATACACTATTAATACAGTTTGGTCTGTCCATAAATTCTTCATTATTTTATATTACTATTAGGCCATATCCAGTTGCAATCTTGAGCTAACAATTGACCAACTTCAATGACAACGAAACCCAATTAGATTGATGTGCAGCTGCTTTCGTTTGCTTGATTGTGTTTTAGGCAATAGGAATTTGTGTTCGGGCAAGTGATCTGACCAGGCAAGTGGTGTGAAAAATTATTGTATGGTGCTGTCACATTAATTCGCGCATCATATTAATTCGTACATCTTATGAATCTCTACAAAATCGATGAAATATTGCAAATCTGACATCACCATCGTAAAGAGCGTTGTTTATTTGCCTAAATTGGAAATTTTCTTAGCAAAAGGACCAAAAACAATGAAAATATTGCCAAAAGATCGGCAGATTTGCTTGCATTTGCAGAAAAACACGGGTCTCGCGACACTGAAGTGAATCCTTCCAATTTTCAGACAGAAATCATCAAATTTGTAAGTAAGCAGACATACCATTCGATTCCTTGATATTTTGTGGTCAAGCTACTGTAAATTTTGCATCTTAGATGGAAGCAATTTTATGGTAAATCTTGTTCAAAACGGGGCCTACGAATTAATATGACACAGTTTGTTGACAATTCTCGCCATTTTCCAGCATGGAGCGATGCGATCGTTTCGTCAATCGAATTTTGATATCGCGATATCTCCGTGATTCTTTCGTGGATTAATTTTATTTTTGGAAATATTTGAAGCCTAAAATATCTAGTTTCATTTCATGCCAGTATTTTAGAAAATAATTTTGTATTTTACATGATATATTTTGCTAAGTACCACGATCCAAAAATGCTTTAGAAAAAGTATACTAATTAATGTGACCCCATCATACTTGTAAGTTGGGCAAACCCGGAGAATAGCGACCAGGTGCGCGCGATGTATTCAATTTGTGTACCGGTACAATCCTATGGAAGCGTGCAGTAGTGCGTTGGCGATGATTTCTGCACCAGATTTGACCAACAAACATTTGGTAAAGTTGGCTCAAGTTTACACTTTTAACACCAAAATCGATTAAATTTTCCAAAGATTTCTTGAAATATTAGAGGAGGGGAAAAAATAACATTTAAAATCATTATTCTGAACTATAAAAAGGAATAAAAGTCGCTTTTGGACTTGTTTTGTGGATGGTTACCTGTGTGTATTTTGTACTTCTGCCGCCGATGTTTGCAATTTTTACATGGCGCGCGCACGCAATCTGGTAACTATTCTCCGGGTCTGCCGTAAGTTGTAGCAACCTGCCCCAGCCGGCAGCAAAGCCACAGACATTCTTCTTTGTGGCGCTCTCACAATCACTCACAGAGTCTCACTCTCACTCAGTCTCAGATGAAAAGCATATTTCTACAATTTCTTTTTACGATATCCCTATTAACATCTGTCAGATGACATTCAAATTCATAAATACCTCAGTTATAGCCAGGCCAGGCTGTATTTTCACACTTTAATGTAGCCAATTTGCAGCTGGCAAATATTTGGTCATGCATTGCATTGCCATTAGTTCGATTATATCCAACTTTCAAGCCAGGATTCATGAATATTAACGTTTTAAATCTGGTATTTTACAGTTAGTCAGCTATCCTGTATATAGGGCACGTAAGATAAATATACAATGTAAATATGTAAATGTCAGTTTGATAAAAGAGAATGATAATATAAAGTGTAAAATGTCAAATGAAGCCCGAATAGGAAGCTAGATGGCATCGAGCTAGCATTGCATACATATATTAGAGCTAGCATTGCTCTATATAAACGGCTTCAATAAACATGATAAAGAATGTTCAGATAAATATCATCTACAGAATTCAGAACACATTAACAATATCGATCAATAAACAAATGGGGCAATGGGCCATCTCGTGAAATAAGCTACCTCTCTAGTCCCGCGCACGTCTGTTTTGTGTACAAAGTCTATAGAGATTCAATGAATCCACCATCGCTGACTAAATAAATGAACGCAAGTCTATGAAAGGGTGGACTATTTCACGAGAATGCCAACAAAGGAAATAATTAAAATTCAGTTATATTACCAGACATGTTGTTTGGAGTTTGCGAGGTCAACTAACTTTAAAAATCAGTTAATGTTGTGATGATATTT
>BQKZ01007488.1:8695-18847 GCA_036244855.1 Temnopleurus reevesii | reverse complement strand
GCACCATCAACAATAACGATGAAACACACTTGCCCCCACCATCACCAAAGATTAGAAAATGTGTAAATGTGGTAAAAATAAAGAAAGCAATAATAAAACAAGCAAAACTATGTATTGTGCAATATTTCTGTCAATGCCCATCCATGAGGATTTGCATGCCTCAGGGTAAAGACCCGGGCACACCAAACACGGAACGGCATAACGGCACGGCATTTACGCGCTATCTTGCATGGTTGTTATGGGGCAGCGCGCTCCTCCGCGCACAGGATGTTTCACAATTTGCCAATCATGAAATCGCGTAAATACCGTGCCGTCATGCCGTGCCGTGTTTGGTGTGCCCGGGCCTTAACAGTAAAGAACGTCGCCTTTGCAAACCCTGGTCTATGGATGAGCATTCACCACTTCTTGCTTTATATATCTTCCTTTCTCCTCTTTCCACTTTTTCTTTTTATATCTATACAATAGCATAATGCATCTTTTTCCTCACTCCCCCATCACCATCTTTCATTCCTATAATTGTTGTCAAACATGTCTTGTATTGTTTAATTCTTCTATCATCGTCTGTCTCTGCTGGTCTTTCTTTTTTTCATCTCCTTTTATATTACTTATTTCAAATTTGTTATTTATATATGATTTATGTAGAGTAGCCCACACCCTATACAATCAAAGCTTTTTAGTGGGTCTCTCCGTTTCCGCAAAAATATCACTTTCTTCTGTTTTCTTGTACCTTTGTAACTAAGATATTACATTTAAGTATAATTGTGAAAATTTGTTATTTTGGAAAAAAATATGCGTATCAATCTTGAGTTATGTATACTACACTCATTCTGTCACACTGTATTGATTGGTTATAAACAAGCAGAGAGTAGAAAGGAACATGCTTTTGTAATTACGCGCCACTCCCACCCGAAGATTTCAGTACTGAAATAGCGGAAAATAAAATCGCACTTTACAATCATGCAGTCACCGCACGACCGCTATGATGTCTCAGCACGTATGTTTTGCGGGTAACATGGTGAACTCAACATTAGCCAAGTGTGTTCCCTGCCATGTAATGCACTTCATCGGGTTAGTGAACATGTTAAAAGAAGTAACTGAAGAAATTAAGAAATGAAGAAATTAAAAATGACAATGGTTCAGTATAATCTAATTTTAGATGTTGTGTACTATCAGCGTATTATTGTTATAATTATTATTATTATAGGATTTTCCGGCCAAATTCACGCCATTTTCATTCGAATTAATATTTATGCCGTTTGAATTAGGGTAGATCGGTTCTGCCGTGTAAAATATGATTCAATTCTTATGTTTTTTCATTCGATTAGCTATGTTTGTCAGATGTATGTGAGTTATTTTCATTCAATTAAAGAAACGAGTCAGTTAGCATTCAAAATAGACAGTGATTATTGTAGCGTCATTTCTAGCATTTGGATTAGCGATTAGCATACTTTTTCTGAAAGGTATCATTCAATTTTAGAGAGCAGCTTGATAATGCAAGGGAATACAGTAAAAGTGATCAATATGGGTATATTATGAATACATAGATGAGTCATAAGTGTACATTCTATACAGCTTTTGAATAACATATTGAATAATTAAATTTACAAAATGTTCATAATTGAATTACCGTTCACTAAAACACAGTCGCATTATGTATTCTTTTCATTCCCTCCAGATTTAAAATGAAATTATGATGAATATAAGGAATCACATTTGGCCGATCTTTGTTTCAGTTTATATGGTGGTTAATTAAATTCGATAAGATTTGTTTACGTTGACCATGATAAATGAGAGGAAAAAGGCATTGACCTCCTTTTATTGGCTATATATGACAAGAAGTCATAAGAAAACCCAAAAACAAACAAAAGTAAAATAAATCTGAAAAAAGGGAAACAAAACGAAGGAAGCAATTATATATGAATCTGTAATAAATTCTAAACGATTTTAAGAAGGAGAAATCCCTAGGGAACACTGCAAATATACCTAAAATCAATTCATAATGCAAATTTTGTCAATATGATTGCTATAAATTGAAGTTGAGTGATAAGATCATGCCGTGGCGACAACCGAAACCCGATTTGTGCTAAATCGAATGACATCTTCTCAAAATAAGCACAATTCCTATGAAGTGAAAACAAACTATCACTCATTTGAATGAAAAATCTGTATATTTGTAAGCAAGTAAAAGGAATATGAAATGGTGATATCCCCGGGTTGACGGATTTTCTCGAATTTGAATGAAAAGACAGCTAAACTTCATGCTACAATCGCGATTTTGGCCGGAAAATCCTATATTATCACTATTATCATTATTGTTATTATCATTATTATTATTACTAGTAGTAGTAGCAGTAGTAGTATATTAGTATCATTATTATCGTTATTAGCATTACTGTATTATCATTATTATTATTATTATTATTATTATTATTATTATTATGATGATGATGATGATGATGATGATGATGATGATGATTAAATTTTATAAGTATTATTATCATTATTATTATTATTATTATTATTATTATCATTAGTAGTAGTAGTAGTAGTACTAGTAGAAGTAGTAGTCGTAGATGAAGTAGAATGTACTGTCACATTCGCAACACTAAAAGCCAACAGCCTTTGTCTGCAACACTAGTGAGAATGCGTCTTTGTCAAAAAGATCAATGCGTTTTAGAAATGAGCCCATATCACAATGCAGGAAATACGAGTATGTCTGATATTTATGATAATTCAAGAACATTTGGAACATATACTGTGGAATCAATCACCTGTCGGATGCGCTTCTTTCATAAACTCGTGAAAAAAAGGAAACAAACCGTAAATTGAACATAACCTTGAGAAATTTCGGACGGAAACTGGCACAATTCAATCTCGTTTTGGTAATGAAATTAGAGAGAAACGGAAGATGTATATACAGGGGTGGAGAAACGGGGGCGCTGGGAGGGGTTAAAGCCCAAATATAGTTTTGGTAAAGATTAAGAAATGTGAATTTTGGGGATATTTACCATGACATGTAATTTTTACACACATTTTAAGACCATAGCATATTTTTCTACGAGCTAATTCTTTTGAAAATTTGAACTTGACCGTTAAATCATATTTAGCGCCCTCTCTCGGTTATAACAATATTTTGCTTCTTATCGGGCATATACAAAGTTATTTCCAAGATTTTATTAAAGCATGATGAAAAGGAATACACAAAGAATAAATTCTGAAATTTTCATCCAATTCCGTGCATGAAAAGTTGTCTTTTATCAAAAAAGAAAATATTGAATTAGCGTCGGGGGACACGACGCTGAAATATTTTGCACATTTTAGGTTATAACTTTTCCAAAACTTGTTCATTTCTCGCACAATCTTTTGTACAGCATGTTCATGATATCATGTTTCGTTTTATATAGATTTGAAGACAAAATTTGGCAATAACAATATTCGCTTTTACTAAAACTGTACATGGGCTTTAAAAGAGGAGCTTCTAATTTAGCATAGGAAAATGATCTTTTTTAAATCATGGTTGTATTTTTCTAAACAATAATAATGTGAACATTTCACCCAGCAAATGTTTTTTTAATCATCAAAATAATATCAAATATTACAACTTGATGGTTACAACTAATTACAATATTACAATATTTTAATTACAATTACAATATTACAACTAGTGGTAGAAGTATGTCAAACTTCAACCACAAGTTGGGCCCATTTTCTTGAATACAGCTCGCCACTGATTTTACGAATCGGCCTACTAGCGAGGGGTGGTTGCACGTACCAGTGGTAACAATTGGATTGAAATGACATAAACAGAATGGTATGCCATTGTACGTGACGCTATGTCGGGGTTTCTACGTATTCAAGCAGTGCCCGTAATTACAGACCAGTTCGTTAAATCACTGACAAACTATTAGTTTAGATATTCCTGATTGCTGGTGTAAAAGCAAAATTAAACCAAAAGTTGGACATATCTTAACCAATCTTAACCAATATATATGCGTGTATGAGTGTATGTATTTCTGAACCTCCTCCTCAGAAAACATGTATGTCATTTTGATTGCGATATCCGAACCTATTATTACGTAACTGATAATTAATGACATGATCGATAACTCGGAAAATCACCTCCAAATCTTTTGAAGAAAGTCATAAAACTGATTCACCAGTTCACTCGTGATCAAATTTAGATGGTGTCTAATTGCCAGGGCACTATAACATAGGAAATTATGGTTTTGAGGTGCTAGTGGTGCAGCACCTTGCAAAAAAAATAGAGGCCAAATATAGTTTAACAAATACTTTTACAACTTAGGCCTACTATTTTATTAATTGTTCATTTTCCGTTGCTAACTGTTTCAAAGTTTCCTCCTTCAATATTCAAAACAAGATGACGAACTTGCAAAATAAATCTCTTTTTCTTATTATTTACTTATTTATTTATTTATTTATTTACTAATTTAATGGTTAATCGATTTGTTTATACATATAAACACTGAACAGCAGTAGATATTCAGAGGATGAGTGTTCAAGGCAACACGATATAAAGTATTTTCGAAAAGTTAAGTCGGACGCAATTTCAATGCTCCTTTGTCAGGTTTGTAATGTTATTGAATTCGGTACCGGTTTGTCATTGTTGTGTCCGCACAGTTGAATACACGGTGTACGGACCTATTGTCTGCGTTCTAGTTAACTTTTATGAAATAGCTTATATCGTGTTAAATTAGGTTCAACATCTACCCAACATTTCTAGCAGTTTAATATCTCACAGTATGTTTGTTTGATTAGAGTGATAAGTATTGTTCAAGATTATATTGACTAATTAATAATCTTGAATGAAGTGTCAGTAGTGGAGAGAGGGGCGGGAGGGGAGTATATATATATATATATATATATATATATGTGTGTGTGTGTGTGTGTATGTGTGTGTGTGAGTGTGTGTGTGTTTGTGTGTGGGATAGATAGAAAGATAGAGAGAGAGAGAGAGGGAGAGAGAGAGAAAAAAAAAGAGACATGTAAGTATTCATGATTTAATATTATATTGTTTAACTTTTCTTATGCAATATGCATTGTTTATAAACTTATTCATATTGAATTGGAAGATGATTGATGATGATAATGTTATGTCATGTTATGTTGTTAAATTCAATTCAGATCTGACGATCAGATTGAAAAGTTAGAACACTTAATCAGGTTAAAAGCACGTAGTGAAATTCAATAAGAGAAACAATATCTCTAAAAAGCAATGGTAGTTAGCTTTAATATTTATGTAACTTGCATTCATTTCACTTATGATTTATCGTGTCTAGAAAAGATAAAGCAAGGGGAAACACCGCCTGAATAAACGAAGGGAAAGAGGGAAGTAAGCATAGACTGTTATAATTGTGCTGCGATAGGAGGAGGAGGAGAAGAGGAGGAGAAGAATAAGGAGAATGAGGAGGGAAATAATTAGAATGAGAATGAGAATGGAAGTGAAGAAGAGTATGAGGAGTAGAAGGAGAAGGAGGTGGAGGAGGAGAATGAGGAGGCGTAAGAGGAGGAGGTCAAAGGAAAGAGTAGGAGAAAAAAAAGGAGAAAAATATTGAGGAGAAGGAAGATGAAGAGGTTAAGAGGAAAAGGAGGAGAAGGAAAGGGAGGAGAAGAAGGAGAATGAGAATGATGAAGAAAAAGAGTATGAGGAGTAGAAGCAGGAGAAGGAGATGGGGAGGAGAATGAGAAGAAACAGGATGAGTTCGAGAGGAAGAAAAGGAGAAGAAGGAGGAAAAGAAGGAGGAGGAGAAGGAAAAAGAAACTGCTCAGGAGCCAGAATGATGAGGAGGAAGAATTTAGGAGGAGAAGCCGAAGAATAGGACGGAGGAGAAATAAGGAGGAGGAGATGGAGAAGAAGGAGGAGAAGGAGAGAAGGAGGATGAGAATGAGTAGGAGTAAATAGGACGATGAGGAAAAAAAGGAGAAGGGAGATGAGGAGGAGGATGAAAGAGAGTATGAGGAAGAAAAGCAGGAGAAGAAGAATGCAGAGGAAGGGGGAGAAAGAGAACGCGAAAAAGAAGTATAACAAAGATCACGAGGAGGGGAGTTATAAGAAAAGGATGAAAAGCATAGGGAGGAAGATGAGGGGAAAATAGGGGAGGATGAGGTCGGAATTAGAATGAGAAGGGGAGATAAGATCAATATGAGGAAATAGGGAGGTGGGGTATAGGGGACCCAGTGAGGGTGCTGTTTAAACAGAAAGGAGAAATGAGAGGATGGTTTGCACAGGTTTGCACATTAAAAGAATACAAAATTGGTAGACAAAGAAAAATGAAATATCCGAAGGGTGTTAAAAAAGATGAACAAATTAGTGTGCGAAAAAGTCACTGAAGAAAAATTTTCCTTCTTATAACAGATTTGCTATAGGTGTTTCATGCACACCGTGTTTGCTCGCGATTGAATTAGTAAAATATTTTAAGTTTGAGAATAAGGTTGGTGACAGTACTATTTTGTACTCAAAATGTAGATCGGAAATAGATGATTCAAATACGAAGTTGTATTAAGATTATATGGCTTTATATCGTCTACACACGATAGAGAGAATTACATATATATATTAATATAATCATATGGTTTCATGCAATGTCGTAGGTTTTATTTATAAAACAATCGCTCAAAATATGAAAGCGGAACGTACATATCACTTATACAAGGCAAGAACGGCCATTATTGCATAACCCTTTATACTGAATCATAAATATACACCTATTCCTGAGGCATTCTCTAATTACTCTAAGCAAAGCAACCACCCTCGAATAATCATTAAAACCTAGATAAATACAAGTAAAAACAGAAGTAGAAATCCCAAGAGATTTCGAAAGTGTGCCAACGACGACACAAGTATTATGGATAGAATCCCAAGATACATTTTTATTACGCACTTATCAGTAGATGCAGGGCTCGACATTTCCCTATATTAAAGTATATCATGCCGTGCTAAGTATATCTAACATTGCATTCTGGGGACATTCAGTGACTAATAATCATGCATTTGTTGAGGAAATATCTCGATTAAAGAAGAATTTCTCAAAATCGAACCCCGAACGATTGGTCATGGTATACACGAAGGAAAAGTTTTTACCTTTATATAACACTTGGAGTACATTTTAGAGTACATACTATTAATTGAAGACTATCCCATTTAATTGTTCAAATATACATTTAAATTGATTCTAATTCAAATCAATTTATTTACATATCATAATTAATTCATTTTATGAATTTTGCTCAAGATCTGCTTTGTTTTAAGGTATACATTTGCAAAAAAGAAAGATCGTTCATGATTAAAATTGTTGTAGAAATGAAGACGAAAAATGTCAGCAAGCTCTAGAATGATGTTGTTCTACTCAATATTTATACCATCTTATAATTGAAAGTTATTCAAGAAACTATCTATAACTAATGTAACATGCTGAACTAGCATCTATCTGTACCGTTAAAGAACTAATTTTAAGTTATTCTAGTGACTAAGGTTAAACTAGTCCAGCGTGTTAGACTAGGCTTAATTAATCAACTCTGATATTCCGGCAGGACTATTCTAAAGATACGGTATACAGATGTGCGCAATCGGGGTTATGTTTCATAATGCTGTACGTATATCTACGCATGACTATACGAACGACTAGTGACCCTTTTTCAGGTCCGATTGAGCGTTATGGGTTATCGTTAACTGCAGGAAATGGCAACCAATCGTTCGTAGAGCTGTACGTACCTCCACGAATAGCTTTACGAAGTACAACCATGCATTGGACTTTGTCAGATTGAGCGGTTTCCGTTTTACAGTGAAAATGCGAGCACAAAAGAGCGCGGAAAGAGTGCCGTAAAGCAAGAATGGTATTAATGCAATATGAATTGATTAGATTTGTAAAAATTTACGACTGACGTAAATAGGCGTTTTATTAAATATACGCAGCGTTAAACAAAAACAACGCAGCGTTTTGAAATAAATTGATAATAAGAAAGTTAGAGTGGGCTATATAAAATTCCTTTTGTCACACTGCAAACAGGTTGAACGAATAGTTTGCCAGACCAACCGGAAATATTTTCCTTATCTTGCCGAATAGTAAGTACAATTGATCATTCACCACACTCTAAAGAAGGATGGGTTAAAGTTTACTCAATATTGTGTAAAAAAAGAACATGCATGTCAGTTGGGTAATATTTCTCACCCTATAGGGCAAGAAAATACTAAATTTTGTGTAGAATTAACACATTTAACCTAACGCTGTGCGATTTTTTTTTACCCAATATAGCGCTGACATGCATGTTCCCTGTTTATCCATTATTGAGTAAACTTTTACACATCCTTGTTTAGAGGGCATTTACAATTAAATAAGGTGAATTTTGCTCAACGAATAAGGAAATAATATCCTAACATATGGTTGGGTTGGGTATTTCCCCAAAACTTTTTGCAGTGTATAAACCTAATAAAAGGTCGTATAACATGTATAATGTGCAATTTCGTCTTGAGTATTGATGTTATTCAACGACTTGGTTACATGCATTCTTGAGCAGATTCCAAAATTTAATTTTCCCCACTCTGCTATTTTGGTAATGATAACTATAAGTGTGTATGAACAAATACATGATGTATGTGTTTAGCTGTAACTTCCAACAAACCTTTCCCGATTTGGCAGCGGTGTCATCTGTCAAAAGTCAAAAGAGTCAAAGAGTCAAAAGAATTGTTTATAACTAATTGGAGAATCCAATTTGGCCTTTTTCCAACCTTCCAAGAGAAAAGTTGCGGTCTTTGTCATTAATTTACTTTTGTGTTTTTTTTTATTCTAATGCTGAAGGGTATTAAGGCATATTCATGTATAATAAAGCTTAATAACAAGATTTACAAATTAATTTTAAATAATAAACACCATATATCCCCCAAATATGATAATTATGACGCGAGAGAAGTACCCTAAGCATGCAAATTGTTTATTGTTCTTTCCATGTATACGTTAGCGGTAAACGTAATTGAGTAATTGAGTCTAAAGTAAAAAAAAACCCCACTAGCATACATGATACAAAATACGCAAGTATAATAAATGAGTATTATTTCGTCAAGAATGGGAGCATGATGACTTTGCAAATGTCTTATAACATAGACCGTGACATGATCAAATAACCACAACAAAAAAATATTCCCCCTACTTGAAAGTTACATTCAATAAGTGGGTGTGTTAATACCAAAATTTACAGATGATATTCACCAACATCAACGTTATGTACTTTTCTTGCAAACTAACTTAGTCACATGATATTCTTAAACACTTGAGTAACCATTGAACTACAATACTTGGAATCTCGTTTGCATACATTACACGTTGCAATCCCGGCAAGCCTCGGGCATGCTTCCGGGTTGTCAAGAACAAACTTTGTGTACAAAGAACGCATAAACTTTGCTTCTATTAGCAAGCCCGCTAGTTTTCCGGCTAGCATGTGGGTAAAGGTCGGCATAATTCCATAATTATTCTATGCGTGAATGAATACGCATAAGATAAAAAAAATCTTACTTTTCAAAAGTCATGAGATCATTTTTGGAGCATCATGTACCAAGAATTATGTGAATGATAATTGCCACGTAGAATTAAATTATACTTTTGTGTTAATGCCCATCCTCCCACTCATAATAAAAATTTTTATTCGCATAAATGGGCTTATTTCAAAAGAAATCATTTAGTTTCAAGCCGTAACTTGGGATAAGCTGGATCTTTAAAAAAAATAGTATTGTGAAGTAAATTTTCTGCCAAAGCCATTAAAGTAAAACGTCTATATAGATTGATAGAGTCTGCCAATTTGTAGCATATGAAATTATACGTATAATATGAATCGAAACATGCCTCAGAACATTTTTCCTATTACTACTACTACTTCTTCTACTACTACTACTACTACTACTACTACTACTACTACTACTACTACTTCTACTACTACTACTACTACTGATACTGCTACTACTACTACTACTACTGCTGATACTACTATACTACTACTACTGATACTACTACTACTACTACTACTACTACTACTACTACTACTACTACTACTTCTACTACTTATTCTACTACTACTACTACTACTTCTACTACTACTACTACTACTGATACTACTACTACTACTACTACTACTACTGATACTACT
>BQKZ01007486.1:0-17681 GCA_036244855.1 Temnopleurus reevesii | reverse complement strand
CGACCAAAAACTCGCGCAAGGAAAACAGAAATAAGGCGGATATTTCCCAAAAAAGGTGGTATGTTTTTACGTGTAAGTCTATGGAGAACGAAACTATTTTTCCGTCCGTCGATTCGCTCAGACGAAGCTTACCCCCCTCAGGCCATCTAAGTAATCCATCTTGGTATTAGATTATATTTGGCTGAGCCAATGAGAATCGACCATGTTCAAAAGAAATGGCGGCCGTTTCCTGGTGGAATCCGCGAGTGAGGTTGGGATCTTAAATGTGCAATTATGATGGTAAGTTGAATAAGCATTTATGGAAACGCTATGCCATTCTACTCTTTATTGTTTGTAGCAAACATGGAACAATTGAAAGTTCCTTAATACTATTATGTTACTTGTTAAAACTGAGTTAGAAATCGCCAGCAACCCCGTATACTGAGTACATGCCAGGTAACGGTCCTATCGGCGGTCGGGGCTCGCTTAATTGGCCGGGGCTCGTACGTGGCCGTGCGCTAGAAGTTACATGCTGCAGTCCCCGCTGTCCTGTGTGATTGTGCCGTATCTTACCAGACATGAACGGTACATGCTAAATGTTGTCAAATTGTGCAAGTGCAATGATATAGATGGCTAAATCAGTACTATTTGTCTACATTACAAAATGGTATTTTGATGATGTCTAAGTGACATTAAATTCATGAAATTAGTTGATGGAACAAGATCAACATTTATTTTTATTGCATACAAATTTTGGATTCGTCAAAAGTAGGCATATATGTGTCATTAGATATATGCCTTCTTTTTCGGCTATGGAATGGTGTGTGTGGTGTGTGTGTGATATTCTTGTATTGGATTGACCAAAGCTTGGCCCATGGCATGGGTCATTAACTTTTTAGTTAATCATATGTGCATGCTACCGGTACATTTACTTTATAATATTAGTTTGCAAAATCAGACATTTGTGTGTTGATTAACAGTAGTTCGAAAGCTTCAAACTCTTCTTCTTCTTCCAATGTGAGTACATTCCTCTGGAAAGAGTAATATCGTACTTTGTGCGGTGCTTGTGTGTCGTGTTGTATTATTGAGCTCCAAATTAGACTTTATTTATACACAAGTTTGTGCTGAAAGTGCTCCTTGTGCGAGTAAAAACGGACTCCTCCTTCTAGTCCTTGCGCAGCGTCAACCCTACCAGTCGTCTTCTGAATACTTCAAGCGAAGACGATGATGTGACATTGGCAGGGAGATCGTTCCACAGGCAGATGACACTGGGAAAGAAGGAGTGTTGAAAGCTGTTGAGTCTGCACCGCTGATGAAGAAACTGAGCTGGTCTTCGTCCAGACGATCTTGTTGCTGGGTATAGGTAAGGTGGTTCAGGAGGGATGGCAACCAAACCGAGAAGTATTCTGTATAGCATGGTGACTTTGACGTGGGCCCTTCTCTCGTGGAGTGTCTGCCATTTCAGTGATTGGAGCATCTGGGTCACACTGTGTCTGGGATGGTAGTCTCCTATGCAGAATCGAGCAGATCTTCTCTGAACCATATCGAGGCGTGAGATTTGTTCTTGAACGTAGGGGTCCCAAACAGTTGAAGAGTAGTCGAGGATATGTTGAACATAGGTCACATAGGCCTGTTCCTTAACTTTCTTTGGGCAGCCACGTAGGTTTCTCTGAATGAATCCTCGAGTGCTATTAGCTTTCTTACAGGTGTAGTCAATGTGAGGCTTCCAGCTAAGCTTGGAGTTGATGTGCACTCCGAGATACTTGGCGTTGTCAACTAGAGGTAGTTCAAATCCATGCAAGGAGTAAACAGATCGAACAATGTTCTTCACCTTGTTGGTTACTCTGAGTACTTTGAGGTCTGTTCTTTTGTGTAATTTGTTTACATTTTTTGTTCTACCTTCAGGGTGCTACAGCACAATAATTTTTTCCTAATCACTTGTCCGAACATCAATTTCTCTTGCCCAAAACATAAAATCGAACAAAGCAGCAGCATATAGCATTACATTTTGCTTAGCTGTCAGTGAAGTTGGTCAAATGATAGATCTTGCAATCAGATTCTCACTACAATTTCACAGTAAATAATTTATACTTTTCGATTTCAAAACCATTACTTGCCCATTCGGGCAAGTGACATATTCATTTACTTGCCCGATGACTCAATTTTGTTACCCCAGGTATTCGGGCAAGTGGGTTTGTAGCGCTCTGACCTTCCAAAATCCGGCAAAGCATATGAGAAAATTACAACAACAAAAAACCTCCCCCACAAGTGACTCTGGAGCCTTTGGACTAGATTGACAGCTGCCACTAATTTCAGTCAACAAACATGTGATCAGGAACCAGCCTCTACCTCTGAGATGTCAATGATAAGATGTGATTAACTGTAAGAAGTAACTTTGAATTTATCATAAATCAATGAATTGTGATCTTTTATTTCTAATTGAATATGTACAGGACTGGAAGCATCAGACATCAACGGCAGAAAAGGTTTGTCTGGTTACTGGTGCTTTGAAGACAGTCTCAGAAACACCAGTACGTCCAGCACAAGGTTCGATCTCCGGCCAACTCTACAAAAGGAAGTCACAAAACTATCAGCGTGTTCCTCAATTCCTGGATGCCAGTCTGGAGAGATCGCCATTGACCTATCTACAGAGCATGTAAGTGTTTTTGTATGTTGTTATTGGTGAATATTCAAAAGTAATCTTGAATCAATGTGTTGTTTGGCAATTACAATGAAATAGCAATGTTTAATAATGTATGATTCCATGCTCTACTGCTGATTCAAATTGCCCATACAGACTAAGGGAGTGTTGTTCAAAAGTTGCAATTAATCGCACATGAACTACAAATTGTAACACGCATTTTCATTCATACTTGAAATGCGCTTCTAACAAGGCGGGCATGAAAAAAATAATTTCAATTAGCACGGTCCGATCAACTGCAACTTGCGATCCATTGCAACTTTTAAACAGCACCCCTAAGGTTTTCCCGTGTTCGCCATTGGCTGCTCTCACTCCCAAGAAAGTAATGTTGATGAAAAATCCCTCTTTTGATTTAATGAAAATGTTACATTATCTCGCTGTAAAATTATTACATGTAAGATACTGATAATTTAACATTTTCAAATTTGAGGGAGTGAAATGGTGCTCTGTCCCAAGTTTAGGGAGCTAAAATGATGATCTGTCCTGAATAGTGCATTCAATATGACACAACATGAATGCTTTGTAACTTCTGGAATTCCACATTATGTAGAAATCATACTTATGGCTTACCAATGAAGCTGGTGTGGGTAATATCACCACCCCTTTTTAGTCAATGGATCAATGCTTTCTAGTGGCATCATGGGTGGCTCAAAAAGTGACCATTAATAGTTTTACATAAATATATATTTTCTTATTCTTATTTTTCAGTCTCAAATTATGAAGAAGATCTCGTAGATGCTCTCAGACATCAACATACATGCATGGATTGGAAATTCCAAGTGAAACATCTTGTATCCCTTCGCGGGCTCCGCGAATGCCTTTACTCACAAGACTGAAGTGACGTCATTTCAAACGCGTTCCTGATTGATTTTTTTTTTTCTTCAGATATGCACAAATACACATGGCAATTCAGTGTCAAAATGGTACGCAGAATTTTGATGGCCGAAATAACAACAAAACAAGTGTCGCGATCATGTGGATAGATCTTCGCCGCTGACGCGTCTTGTGGTCTGGATAGCAGCTGTTCTCATCGACAGCCGTTTACAGGGCTACATGTATATTGCAGCACAGTGTTTTGCATACAGCAAGAGGCCTCATCTAGAGGCTATACAACATGTGGCGATTGAACCTTCAACATCTCTGGGGCAAAGCTGTGGAATAGCCTTCCCCACTTTATCAGGAGTGCAGATACGCAATCAACCTTTGAGCCCCACCTAAAGACCTGCTACCCACTTTATCGTCATTAAAAGAACAACCAAATCATACCACTACTGGGAGGCTTTGGACTGAAAGATGAATCATAGCACTGATTAGGACTTTGAGATCTGTGAGACATTATTTTGAGTAATTGAGCGCCATGAGCGCCCAGCTGAGGCGGTACAGGTAATATACATGAGGACATCATCATCATCATTTGCTGCCCCTGATATTAATCCTAAATTATGCTAGAGGCAAGACAAATTTTAGGGTAGATTTCGTCATGTGTACAGGCGTGTGAATAGATCACTAGTAGTATAAGTAGACAAATGTTATCAGCTGGGTATTCAATCATAGTCGAATAGGTTCTCTATTCACCAACAGGGTATACACATGAAACTGTATATCACAAATTGCGCAGTTCTGTGATAAAAAGTCACAGGACCCGGATGGAATTCAAACCATGACATAATTTGACCACCATTTATGCTACATGTACTGGTAATGTACATGAAGAACCCGATATCATGGGCACTCGGGTATTGCTATTATTTTTTTTTATTTCACAGCACAGTGTGACTTGTAACACACAGATTCATGTGTATACCCTGTTGGTGAATAGCAAATCTACTGCATTATGATAGCAAGTACTGTTTCCATGTCTTTTTTATTCTCACGTTAAATTTAAACCTAATCCCATTGGGATATTTCAATCATCTCTGTCCATTGGGGGGGGGGGGGGGGGTTATTTGGCCCTTCCCCTCCTTCTGATCTTTGTCGTTGATTGCGTGATCGTGCGTAAATTGGCGTGTTCATAGCCTGGAATGTAAACTGCAAGAATGCATAGTAATTTTTGTCAAAAATCCACTCATTTCATTTGTCTCATTGTGCTAATTTATGCGTAAAAAAAAAATCAAATAATATTCATCAATCATTAAATAAAGCTCCAAACATAATCTTTTGTGTAGATACTTATCGTATATATAAATATGTTGGCAATGAAAACATTTGGTATTAGGATTAATTTGTTATGTAATTCCTTTTTTTTCAACCCTATTATTTCTATCATTTTTTTCAATGGACATTGTTGATAACATCAAAAGAGTCATATAAAGTACATTTTTTAATGGGGGAAAAATAGAGCAGGATTTATGAATTTTTACTAACAATAAAATTTATATTTACTTTGTACATAAAATCACATTTTCTAACCATTTTTGGCTCGAGGAATATTTTTAGAATGCTCAAAGCGCCAGAACCACATACTCGGTCATGGCAAATTTGGTCTCAAAAGTTCCTCGAGACTTGAAAGGAAAAATTAACAAAAAATAGGATGCGAGTTTTTCGCGTTTTAGACTTCTCACGGAAAATTTTGAGAGGGGGGGGGGGTGCATTATGGATTAGGGTTAACTTTTGTTTGCATCTGTACATGAAGATGCCTTTTTAAATTGTAAATGATATATTTCTTATAGCGTGATGAATAGTAGACACATGTACCTTTTTTTCTGAGCTAATATTTTTATATTTCTCCCTTTGAAAACCAATATCTGCCAAATTTGTTGATGATGTATATTGGTATTTCTACCTACCTGTGCACAAGAATTATTTTCAGAGATGCTCTGTACTGTTTGTTGTTTGTTTCGTTCAAACAAAGTGAAATTCATTGTCACAGACGAATGTAATCGAACTTTCAATGAAAATATATGGATGATATAAACATATGATAATCACCCGTTGAATTGCACAATGTAGGTCAAAGGTCATAATGATTAAATTCTTCTCTGTGATGTAAACCTTTCCTTTCAAAACAGCAGATTCTACACAGCAGATTCTTCCCTTGTAAAAATTAGAGATCAGCCTGTTAAGGCGAGAGAGGGACTTTTTGTTTAACTGGGGATGAATGAAATTAAAATTGTAAAATAGCTTAGGGAACATTTTGCCATATCCTCGGGGGGGGGGGATTTCTTTAAATTTGCATTGTACTTTGCCATTTTTCAATTTACATATTATCGTTGAACTGGTTACCTTTAAGAATATTAAAGATCCGTTTCTCAATAGTACAAAAGTAGATACAGTGGAAACTTAGTATAACGAGGTGCTTGGGACCATAAAAATACCTTGTTATAGCAGTAATATCTTTATAGCAGAGTTAAAACAATAAGATATTAAGAGCTGTGACCAGATTATTTGCCTCTTTATATCAGATATTTTGTTATATCAAATCTTTTTATACCGAGTTTCCACTGTACATTTAATGTGTTCTTTACTCTTTTTTATTAAGAATTTTTATGCAGAAATATTTATTTTTTGTTGTTCTTGGATGCTCTTTTTCTTCAGGAATGGGATGCGGAGGCTTTTACAAGAAGTGGGAAATCAAATCAGTCAAGAAATCATGTGGGAATTTGTGTTTTTAATATTGGATGTTCTACAATCACATTTGTTTTTTGTTCTCATTCTGATTTATATGCTGTAAGATTTATAATGGACTATTTTCTCCTTAATATTTTTATATTTCAACATAATGCTTGATTGGTGTGTCGCAGTATGATTTGTGTTTCACAATGTGATTGGTGTCTCACAGTGTGGTTTATTTTTCACGATGTGATATTTCACAGTGTGATGTTGCTGCATAGTGTTTGTGTTTCACATTGTGGATATTCACATTGTGGCACTCCACAGTGTTGAATTTTCACAGTGTAAAATGTTGATTATTCACATTGTGAACCGGTCTAATTCACAATGTGAATCTTTTATGATTCAGACTGTGCTTCACATTGTGAAAGTCTGCGTCACAGTGTTAAATTGGGGCGTTTTCACAGTGTGGTTCACAGTGTGGTTTACAATGTGGTTCACAGTGTGGCTCACAGTGTGGCTCACAGTGTGGTTTACAGTGTGGCTCACAGTGTGGTCACAGTGTGAACCACACTGTGAAAACGCCCTAGTTTAACACTGTGGAACAGTGTGTGAATCACAGTGTGATCACAGTGTGATTCACGCTGTGTTTCACACTGTGAATGTGTGTGTTCTTTCCAGCTGGGTTTATATACTTTTGAGATCTCGAATGACCATGAGACGAATGACCTCGCTCCATCAGAAACGCTCGTTCGTTGCCTGCTTGAAAATGGCGCGAAGCTGGACCATCGGGATGATAAAGAAATGTTACCAATCCACTATGCCACCAAGGATACTATTCAACAGATACTAATTTCAAGGTTTACTTGTATACATTTTTTTATTTATGCTTTGTGTCCTTCAATTTACGTACACTGCTGTGCGCCATTTTAGCAATAGACGAATAAGAATATATATGTTTTGATAACAATGACAATACTCATAATCATAAAATATAATAATGATTATAATTGCTTTTATAAAGGGCTTGTCCCCTCTTCATAAGAAGTATCGATATATAATATCGATATATGAATGTGAATAAATTCCCAATACATTGGTGATATGCTACCTGGTACATCAAAAGAGTATAACCTATATAAAAAATCTGAAATAATTTAGATTATATCTGAAATCATATGGGTTGGCAATTCAGTTTAAAAAATGTCAAGCCGTTGTACTCATTAGTAACATAGTAACGCTAAGTTAGGAAACGGGGATATGTCCTACAAAATGCGATTTAAATGTGTTAAACGTTTTTTTTTTTTATTTAACCTTAGTTTTACTATTGTATCTTTTTAATAAACAGGCTACCGTCTAAAGATGGGATCTGAGTCAATCGAGGTAAATATCATAAAGAGAAATAGTCAACCATATTTCTTTGTGTATTGGTCTTTCATTACTATGATAAACTCAGCCGCGTTCCTAATTTCATACAATTTTACTTATTTTGTTTTTTTTTCTTTTGAAGATGAGGAAGTTCTCAGTGATACAGTACCTGCTTCTGTTAGCTCCTGTGGAAAGGTAATAGAGCTTAAAGACCATGGTATATCGATGTCTATTCCCCCTAACGCCCTACCTGGAAACAACCAACGCAAGATCACATTATCCCTTGCACGAGATCTTCCTAACATGGATCTACACGATGACGAATCAATGGCTTGCTACGGGATCAGATGTGACCCTCCAAATCTGATCTTCACACAGCCTGTAAAGTTCAGGATACCACACTGCACTTTCATCATGAATCCGGAACACGTCATTCCAGATATTGTTTCAAATATTTTGGACTTCAGAAAGGGTAAATTATTTTTCAAAATGTTTAATGTAAATGATTAGTTTGTATTCATATCTTTAATAGTGAATCACTGTGCTTAGATTTTCAGGAATTATGAACACTCTCAATATTATTGTCATTTACGCACGGACACTCGTCAACTTGTAAGGGCAGAAAATCGACGAGGACAAACTATTTATTTTGAGATGTAAAAAAGAGAATTTATAAACCACATACCAACCGTAACTAGACACAAGTTTGGGATTGTTTCCTCAGATGTTTTATGCACCGCTAACAGAGAAAATTGTTTTTCTTTTCTTGGTTTAGTGACATTTTCTTTCATAAATGCTTCTAGCATATATTTTCAAAATGTTTTTTTTTTTAGCTTATTGTGATGTAAACTACCTACGGTACTTTTAGAAAGCTCTAAAGTCATTTTAGTGAAGATGTATCATATAAATTTAGCATTTGAAAAATAACATAAGCATTTTAAAACATTTTTAATTCAGACACAGTACATTAAATTGCGCCCTCAAATGGTAACCATGAGGAGTGATCACAAATTGTAGATTACGTATTACCTCTGTAGTATGTCTGTACCGCATCTTACCACAAACCGTCGACACTTGTGTATCGGGGAGGGCACTATGTGCATGGTTGGGCCACAAATGTATTAAAACAGCTTGGGCCTTTGGGTTGAAAGAAGTAGTGGTCATTCAATATACATTTGTGACAAATTCAGGATTTTAACATTCTTATTAGCTTGCATTTCCTATGAACATATGGTTTATGATTATTATCAATCATATTTAGAACTAAGACAAAAATCAAAATATTTCAACTTTTATGTACATATTTTCCCACAAGGTCTCCCATTAGTTTGGAGAGGCAAATCCTCCTCTTCACCAAACGAAGTCCCATACTGCAGAATCTTCAGAAAGTATGTCGACCTTTACATCGATCACTGTGCTGAATGGTGGGTGCTTATTCCTCTCGAGCAAGATGTGGTGCGACACCAGCTCATGTGTACACCCTACATTCCAGATGATATAGAGAGAGGCAAGGAAATCGAAATACATTTTCAGGTGCATGCCGACCTACCTGGATTAGACAAGGTAAGTTACCATAAGCTAAGATTTTCTTACCTCCATGTTTAACAAAAAAGTAAAAGAAGAAGGTCCTTGCATGTATCTTATTTGTTTCTACACAGAAATGAGGTCCAGTGACTCCACTCCCCATCCTAAACCATGAAAAGATTCAAGGGATCTCCATGAATAAGCATACGTACTTATGTGCACGTGCAAAAAAAAAGATATAGCACCTTACAGTATGCGGATCACGCCATAAACCTCCGTTTTGTGGGGACACACGAAGAATGACGTTGTGCATTCTTTGCAACAGCATGACTAAAGTTAGATATTTGTTCTTGTTTAAGTACAATTCTAGTAGCTACCAGTGATATATGCAGTGATATCAGGATTTCCTCTTTCAAAATACAGCCATGAAGAAGTGTTAAACCTATAAGCTTCGCCCGATTTTCTTTTTTTTTCATTTTTTTTTCAATTTGAGAGTGCGGAAGCTGTCCAATAAACTATATACCATTCGACCACCTCATCGCCCTCGACCACCAAATTAAAGAGGTTCACAACCAGATCTACTCTTAAAATAACAAGACTTCACGATTTATCTTCTTGTGTGACTTTTCTTATTTTCTCTGCTTGTCGAATGCAATCGAATCAGCACACAAACGTAAACAACGTGAAAATGGTAGATTTGAAGAATGATAATGTATAAGGTTTGGTATATATGCATTATTTTGTTTACTTTCTCGAATCTAAAAAAATAATGTAAGCATGTAAACACCTTTATTTTGCTTTCAGGAAATTGAGAAGGACGAGAGACAGATAGGTTATCGGAAGGGCCATCGTGCCGTACCTTTCTCTATCGCCTCGAGACGTGGTGATGTACGAGTAGCATGTCGACACGATGGAAAGACTGTTGCAGATAAGGTAAGACCTGAACTTAGGTGCGAAGCCAGGGGGTGGGGTAGGGGTGGGGTGCTGGAAGGGGAGGGCGGTCAAAATAGGTGTCCCCATCGGTGCAAATCAACCCTTGCTACGCGCCTCGTAATGATAATTGGTAGAATGATAATGACAACATTGAACATACAACGAGGAACGTATATTTATATTGTCATTGCACTCTTTCACTGAAAGCAAGGTGGTATGCAGTTCCTAGAAGATGCCTGCATGAGAGTAAAGTTATTGGTATCACCTAAAACTACATTATGTTGGGGTTGCGTCCTGATAAAATAAAGGAACAAAGTATAGACCTTGTCTTTAATCTAACAGGAGCTTTCTCTTTATTATTGTGAAATTTGTCATAACATGTCTATGAGTCGTAAAGTTAATGCGTACATTTACCACGAGTAATGAAATATTGTTGCACTAGTCATCACAATAGTTTGAAACATTTTATAATGATATGCGAGGTGATTCTTTCGAAGGACAAGTTTATTTTTGTGTACACAGAAGGAAGGTATTATTATACATGTGATACTTCATCCTTTGTAGAGCTGTTAACAGAATTAATGGATTCAAAACACGAAACAGTCATTAGGTTCATTTTTTTCGGGATTCATTACATTAGCATAACAAACGGCTGTTCGAGGAATGTTAATGGCGTTTCATGTTCCGAATCCAGGAAAGGTCAATGGGCCTTTCAATATTGTGTCCTATTAAGTCATCATGGTTAAATCCATTCTGTAACAATCTGAAATCTTGTCAATTTTTTTTCTGCCCTTCCCTACGAGCTGCTCTCTGTGACGGATATTCGAAATGAAATGAGACAAAATACACCAATATCAGTTACCCCTGGTGAAGATGCCTTCGAAATCACCATCTCACAAGCCGGAAAAGAGCGAAGAGTTTGTCTGTCCATGGTGTTCATGATTAAATGCACAGGTTTGGATCTATTATTTTTATTGACAAATTTGGGTTCAGACATTTCAGACAGTTTTATCGGCCCCTATGTTGCCCTAAAATTTTCATATTCGTTATTTTCAGGCGCTATATTTTTTGTAACACGTAAATAATTCCGCGTACTTCCGCGTGTAGGTACTCGGTTAATGATGAAGGAAATCTGCAGAGTATCGTTACGTTTTTATAAAAGGCCTTTATTTTCACTTTTCAGATAAATACACGATTACATAAGCACTCAAAAGCTCGTGTACCTAACTTGTAAGCAGTTGAATACCTTTTTTTGTGATATTAATCTCACATTCCATTCATTTGTAAGCTTGTTGTCACATTTTGAGGATTTTACCATGATCGAATGTCTTCGTAATTCTAGCGATAACATTTGGAGATTTTGATCATGATCGAATCTATTTGTAATCTCCATTCTGATAGTACAACCACGATATGGAAGCCAGTGATCCAAAATTGAGAGTTTGGCCACGATCAAATTGCTTTGGAAGATAGTGATTCCATTTTGAGAATGTGATCCCTATTGAATCACTTTATATTTTCTAATGATCACATTTTGAAAGTCGCTATAGAGTGTGTGATTATTCACAGGTTTACAGCGAGTGCGACCACCATGGAATCACTGAATGATAGTGACTAGGGGCTAGGTTGTTAACATCTTTTGCATCATTTCATAGTGTTAAATATCTAAAAAAAAAATCACCTAGGCTAAAAAAAAATTGCTCAATAAGGTTCAATAAAATATAAAGTTACAAAAATATCTTTAAGTTCTTGTTAGAGGATATTTTTAGTAGATACATTGAGATGTGTCATTACAATTTTGTGCTTCACCTGACTTATTCAAAGTCTGATTGTTCTTTAAATACGTAAACTGTTGACATTGCTCATTGCCTACAGAACCTTTTTTTTCATTTGATTATTTATAGATGACTTACAAAGATGCATTGAGAATGAGGAGACCACGTTTTTCAGGTGAGTAGGATAACCTTTCTTTTTTTTTTAGATTGAAAAGAGTTCAACAGTTGTCTCACGATGTGAAAACGTAGGTCTAGAATTAAATCAACGTTCATCCGATCATTGATTTTGATGTTCAATCACAGAAGCATCGACCACAGCGCATCTTCAGATCTTGAGATGTATCACATTGCTGAAGAATTGTCAGTGGATAAGTACTATAACTTGGGAGTGGCACTCGGCTTCAGTATCCAGCAGCTACTGGCTATAGAACACCAAAGCTTTATGGACAGACAGAAGGCTGCTTATCAAATCTTCATACGATGGAGGAATGCTCAGGAATCGGATAAAGACGCGAAAGAGATTCTTCTTTCAATCAAGAAGTCTATTGAAACATCCGGTGCGGAAATTGATCTTGCAAATATGTTCTGTGGCACAATAGTAATACATTGCATTGTGAAACAGAGGCATCAGACCGCTAACCCAGCTGAAATTTACCCATGTCTGTACGGAAAAGCCTCTAATGTCCTTTGCTTTTAGCGACTATATTGTTTCGGCGATTAAACTCACAAATACTTTATTCATAGGGAAATATTTTGCTCCGACCTTGATACAATTAGTAATAATATTTCAGATCAATGATTGTTCTCATTAAACTTATGTTTCATTAACAATACTGTATTTTATCTTATTTAAATTATCTTATATCAAGATCAGGAATTTAGAACTTGCTGAAGAACTTTCAGTGGATCAGTACTATAACTTTTCTAAATCATATTCACTGTCCTTTTTTCTATGTACGGCGACTTTTGCGAATACGTCATGTTCCATCAGATGTTGACACGTTCGGGTAAGTCTCCCTTTTAACTTTACCCAAGTTTTAGGACCAGTTACGCATCCGACTGAGGATAATTTGGGGTACCGTTAATCGTTCTCCCCATTATTCATTTGCGAGTGAAACCTTCAAGCAATATATGCCCCAATATTTTATTTCATTATTATTGTTGTTGGGAAAGCTGAACGGGTGTGGTAGTACAAAAAGTGAATTCATACGATTCATATTAGAAAAGGGTAATTTTATATGTTCGAAACATCTTCAACCAGGGTGAACTAAAAGATGAGTATCGCTCTCACAGCAAAGAGACGAGAGCTAAAACAAACTATTTTCAGGTTTTGTCGACGTATGTGTTTAATTTTAGGTGTCCTCGTTGCTCGTTACTAAAGTGAACATGTATGACCATTACAGAACGCTGATCAGTCACATGCCTTGATAAGCGGATCGGTGAAATAGTATCATCGACTTAAAAGTGAAGTTCATAGTTTTAACTTACGATTAACCAGAATAATGAAGAATGTTGTGAATGGTCATTTTACAGAGACATTCCTGATAGTATACTGATAACTCTGGCCGAGCAACTCAATACAGACAAGTTCTTCGAACTTGGAGAGAAGCTAGAGCTTAGCCGAATAGAACTGGAGCACATAAAGCATCGGACTCTTTCCAATTGCAAAGACGCGAGTATTCAAATGCTGAGCAAGTGGAAGGCTTCTCAGAAATCAGGGTCTGGAGCAATCCAGATTCTGAAACGAGTCTGGAAATCTGTCCAAGATGTACCCGTTCAAGATACAAGTGAAGGTATTCTTTTGGAAATCTGATTACATTGATCTGTATTATTCTAAGTGAAACTGTGGCCATGTTCCTAGTAATTGTATTTGTCTAAGCCCGTCCATATCGTGAATTTTGACATGACATACAAGACTAAAAACTAAAACAACAATTCTGCGTTTTATTTCTAGTAGATCAGATTGTCTAAAAATTTTGACGACTTACTAAATCAAAGTACCATCACTTCTTCACAAAATTATAGTCTGTAGAGAGGTAGAAAATAGTGATATGACAAGATTCCAAAATACTAGAATACCCCAAAAAACAATCCTTCACATTTTTAATTAGACCTACGGGTCACCCATAAAAAAAATCAACCATGTATATATAGCCACAATTATTTCACTACCAACGAAATCACTTTCCAAACATAAAACATCGTAGATTCGAGTATCTGGTTTCTCCGTTTTATTTCAGATGAGTTTGAGCAGGATTACACACTACCAGATGTAGAAGAAGAATCGAGAACTGACCAAATCAAGTACACACAGACGTCTAGTGCTATGGAGATAATTGGATCTCTCCAGTCATGTAAGTATTCAGTGTTTATTCGACGTTGTCACGATAATGGGGAAGGTAACATACTTCATGATGTACGGATAAAGTGCATATATATCTATGGGCATCCCCGTTGACTGATATCTTTTCGGTGTGCTTTTGTTGAAGCATACACTTTTATTCCCATTAAAAAAAAGTTAAACCAAAGGCATATAATACAAAATAATTGGTTTTGTAGGATAGTGAGCTTTATCTGTAAAACCGAAGCACTGAAGGAGTTGACTCAGTTTTATGGACAAAGATTTATTTGGGCAATAACAATGTATTTACTGTATTCCATATTAATTTGATGACAGAAAAATGTTAAACAAAATGAATATTATCTTATCTCTACGGGTCGTCACTGCAATACAAAGTGCTACATGACGATGAACAAATTTATGTTGATAAATCTAATTTTCGTATCCAATGTTACCCAATAAAATAATCTAATAGCTACCGTATTATTTATTATTTGCTGTACTTCGAAAAATGTTGTATGCAGAAGAAATAAACTAAACTAAACTAAAGTAAACAGTCAGTACTTGAATTCAAATCATTAAACAATTGATAGCACTGTTTAATAGCTTTTTTATTCTCTGATTTTTTTCGCATATTCCAGACTTTCAGCAAATGATAAACTTCCTTTATCTTATTATGATAAAGAGTCAAATCATATGCATCTAACGCATCCGAGACAGGTGCACATACCACCCTAGGTACCAAAAAGACTTTGATTACGCAATTAACTAATACGTGAACTTAATTTGATGTTGCTTCTAAGAAAAACATTCACCGGTAAATAATCCTTTCCTATTCCCGTAATGCTACACAGTCTATTGTTCTTTTTTCAGCTGATTCTGTTGGGAATGCCGATGTACGTGCTCAAACGACGTTCGTGACAATGTGTGGCGGAGCACCTAGCTCGGATGAGCTTCACTGTATCATACGTCAAATCACACGGATCTCGATGGCATTGGAAGTGGGGAAATCCCTCCCACTAAATGATGACGTCATTACTCGTCACTTTGATGTTTCCAGCGCATCGGTACTGCAGAACATAGCTCGGCAGCTGCTAGATAGAGCAACCAAAGACCAATTGACACATCTTTTCCAGATATACAATGTTCAGAATACTCATGAAGGTATGAAACTTAAATTTGATTTGACGGAAATCTATGGAGAGATTCTTTTCACGAAATATCAAGTGACACAAATTGCCTACAATTGCAAGGATGTGCGTATATTTTTTCTATTGAACCAAACGTGTGTAGGGGTAAATAACCAAATGTCGTATCGTTACCCGTAAATTTTGGTTTTCACCCCATCCTTGTTAAGTGAAAAGTAGCTCCAAATGATGAGGTTAAAATGTGGAATGAAATGTTCTATTTAGTTTTTGATGTTTGTCAATCTACATCACCGACCTCTTGTTACTGTAAATTCATGCACAATAGCACTTCAGCATCGTTCGAAAAAAAAACATTCTGTAAGGTTCTAAAAGAAAGAAGTCTCATCATTAATACACACTTACAGTCAAATGAGTTGTAATAATTTACTAAACATGTCAAATGGCACTTTTACTTGCAGTACATGACCAAATACCCCAGCAGATTTGTTCTAAGTCGGACTTACTGGACCTCTGCAAGCATCTGAATCTGGAAGTATTTACTGTCTTACGAGCTATGTGTAACATCCATTCACCTCCTGCCAATTCAATGAGACGTAGTGTGCTGAAGATGCTCAGAGAATGGGTGGACCGAGAAGGTGGAACTAGAGAGAGGCTACTAGAAGTAGCTCAGGCTTTCCGATTCAATGAAGCAGCGGACGAAATAGCTAAAAGTAACCAACCATTTCATATTCAAATTTTACTTTTCTTCTTACGAACCAATCATCGAATCTCCTGCAATCAATGAAATTATATTCACTGTCATTTCCTTAAATTACCATCAACCGATTAAACGATAGGTTTCATCAGACCTTGTTTGAACACATAACCCAAGTCCTAACAGGTATGTAGAAAAAAAACGGTACTCATCTTCCCCTTATAAATGGGCCAGTTAACTTACTTACCTGAATGTAGTGACCTCTATGGATGCTATTGACAATTTTATGTGGATGATTTATTCTCCTTTCCGTTCCTCTACAGACTTGAAAAATGATCCGGGCTTGAAGAATCCCTTTTCGCATCGGATCATAGACCACAAGGGCGGAGAGCTCGAGCTGAGCGATCTCGGTGTCAGGGTTTCTATTCCCGCAGGAGCCATACCTAAAGGCATGAGATCACTGGTCACCATCAGGGTACCAAACCACGGGACTTCATTGATTCCTCTGAAGGAAGGAGAGGCACTCATCACACCAGTCATCGAATGTTCTCTCACACAAGAGTTGTTCAAACCTGCAACCATAGTCCTGCCTCAATGTCTTGATCAAACACAAACTGAGTCCGTAAAAGATGTTATCATGTATACCAAGACAAGACCAGGTAGGGATCAAAGCCGACGTTTCTTCTACCTTTTTCCTTGTAAGGTCCACCTCAGCGTTTATTACGTACATGTTGGCAGGCACGGTGCAATCAGTGTTTAATGCTTTACAGTAGATATCGGTGAATGCGAATGTGCAAATAAAAATAATTGTCTCCTGTAGCGGAGTTAGATGCTATGCACTTTTTGTCTAAAGAGATTTTCAGAAGTGAAGCTCACAGCGTCCTGTTACAACGAATTCGAAAAAAAACCGAATATAGTTTGGAAATATGGAATGCCGGGCAACGTGTACACTGATTTAATGAGGATGAGTTTGTTTAGATGCATAAGTCGATTTTGGTGCTCTTAGGCTGTCAAATCAGATGTACAGTTGGCTTTATTCATTACACTCACAATGCAGTCATTACTTGAATTCCTTTGAAGATGGACTTGGTAACAATATAAGAATTTAGTATAACATATTCATATCGCAAGAAAATCGCGATCAATTGAAAATCAACTACCAATCAGTAATAAAGGGACACACCTATTTTATTCATGCATGGTGTGACCTTCTAACAAGTTACGAAAGAAACAATGATTTTGATTGGCGGGTACCGATTAACTACAACTTGCAATTAATTGATTGATTAATTGCAATGCATTTGTTTATACTGCTCATTGCTCATCAGGTGAAAACCTTTGGAATTTCTCCGTCCTGCTAGATCTGTTAAGGCCTCATTTTGTGTGGTGAAGTATGAAAGGTGCAGCTTTTGAACAAAATATGATGGACACAAATTTTTGTTTTTATATACATAACTATTCTATTCATGTGAACTAGATTCGTTTTCTGCAGAAAAATAAGCATTCATTCAGTCAGACACTACCTGAAAACGACGATCCTAAAATAACGTTTTCACAATTAACCCGTTGACGACGGAATTGTTTATGGCCCAGCGGCACCCTCATACGAGATTAATTTCTTTGTATCAAGAAGCTCGCTATTCATTGTTGATAAGGCGCGTGCGCAGTG
>BQKZ01007485.1:2916-49695 GCA_036244855.1 Temnopleurus reevesii | reverse complement strand
TATGAAGCACAATTAGGTTTTAGATGATAAGATATCAGAATTTATTGTTTTCTCCACGAGAAACAAGCAAAATTGTTATTCTATCCGTCTGTACAATTACAAATGACAAAATGAGTTTACCTCTTTCTTTATCTTCATTTATGAGGTTATGGATTGATTCACTATTTTGTAAATTTCTACTTTAAATAATTTAGAATGTATCTATATAGCTATGAACATTTACTAGCAATCTATTGCCCAGGTCACATAGAGGCCTGGAAGCCACACGATTCAACACGACTCCTTGTTAAGTCACAGTTAAATGCCTCAGAACAAAGAGTGGTGTTGAATCGTGTTGCTTCTGGGACCCTATGTGACCAGGGCTTTAGGGAGTATAAAAGTGTACTATTCAACATTATTGTCTCTTTCGATATTACTTATTTTAAAGGATGGTCTATGTTTGATACACATAGCTTTGTTTATCAATAGTTGTCATTCAGGACCCTTCTAATTTAATGATAATAATAATTATACGTTCCTATATAGCGCAACACTAACTTTATCAGTCAACCCTAAGCGCTGTACAATGTAGTATAATGACCCTGGCTTTAGCAGTGCAGCTGTAAGTTACGTGCTGCATTTCAAGAAAAATTCCTGCCAATTATCCATTCACCTCACCTGGGTCGAGTGCAGCACATTGTGGATGAATTTCTTGCTGAAGGAAATTGACGCCATAGGTGGGATTCGATAATGATTGGTAATGTTCTCCCTTTCTCTCCTATCACCAGTTTGTTGAAGACTATGAACCTACAAAGGCAGACAGTTACCGCAAGAAGGTGACGGTGGACGGAGAGGAGGTTCAAATAGATATTCTAGACACGGCGGGTCAAGAGGATTATGCTGCAATAAGGGATAACTACTTTAGATCGGGGGAGGGCTTTTTATGTGTCTTCAGTATAACAGAGCAAGAATCATTTGCAACAACAACAGAATTCAGGTATGTTACATTCTCGAGTGAAATGCCCATCCTAGAGCAGGGTCCGTAGAGTGATCCACCAGATACCAAAAAACTCTTTAAGGATCAAAGTTTTGTTCCCATTTACCCCATGTCCCTGTTCATTTAGTTTTACATAAATTAAAATCATTAGATGTTTGAAATGCCTGAGAAACAATTCACTCCAATTTTTCTAACATCTTTAAATAAAATATGACATATTTGAAAGATAGATTTTGAGTACATGTTAATCCATCATTGCCAAGTCTCTTTTTTGTTGGTCTCAGCTGTTGAGACGACATGTACATCAGTCTAAAATTGCCAATCTATTTATGCTTTCCAATCTATTTTTTGTCCGCATTCCAAATAATGAATAAATCCACAATCAATTTACACTGTGGTTGATCAATAAAGCAGTCATCTCGGTCTATTATAGGAAAATGCACCCACAGATTATGATAGAGCTGGACTGTATGCATAATTATTCCCCATTCGGTCCCTGCATGCATGGGGAAAATTATGTTTATTTATGTTAATGATGATTTTTTTGTTCGTTTTTTGGTTTCTGACCTATATATGTGTTTAAAAGGTATCAGAACGTACATGTAGTATAATTAATGATAGATTAGTCAATTTTCCAACTCTTTGACATGTCAATCCAAATCGGTTTAGATGTAAGTATTTGCAGGAGACCCATCCCCCTAATTTTGTTCAAAGGAAGCTATAGCGTGATATCATGCAATTTTGTGTACTGTCTGTACTTTTAGCAATTTATAACATTTTTTTTCTTTTTACCAGTTCATTGTATTTATTCAAGATGTATGAGAATATCTCAATCAATCAATTCAAATGCCATCACTAATATTTGACACTTCCCTTTAAAAAGGGACTTGCTGAGAGCGATCGACTTTGCCCCTATGCAAGTGCGTAATGCCCTCCAGGAGTGTTTTCAGATTAATTAATTGTCCTATCCCCGGTAAATGTCCCCTTAAGCCCCAGTATATATCGCAACCAACCCTTTTGATTTAACCGCAGCATAAGATCATTGACGATATGTTTCCATTATTAACACACAGTGCAGCCAAAGTGCTTTATACAAGCGTTTTGTGACAAAAACTTGTGTGACACAATGTTTCATCTCTTTATTTAGATTGGTTTAAAATGTTTTATTGGGCAATCATTTGACAAACCTGGTTTGATGATCCTGAGAATGCCCAACATCTCTTATTTTTCAGTGAGCCAATACAATACACACAAGCTGCATCATTTGGTAGGAATCCTTACTCCTGTTGGGTACACTAAAAGCATCAAAATTAATGATAAATAGTAAAGAATTTTAAGAATTAGAATAAAGGGAATGCTAAAGTGATTATGAATGTTCTTCGGTTTCTGGATCAGAATCATAGTACTGAAGATCATCTTACGTACTATACATTTTGTGAGGATTTGTTGTTTAAAAATCTGACCAGGGTGGTGTTTCACCAAGTTAGGAAAGACTTTAAAAACGACTTTACACACGACTATTAACAGTTGTGCTGAATGATTAAGAATCTTATGCATATATTACACTCCTTAACATATTCCAGTCTTTTTTTAAGTCGTTCCAAAATCTAAAAAAAATTTGGTGAAACACTGCACCAGTTCACAATTCCACAGCTCTCTTCCTTAGTTTTTAAATCCGTCTTCATCTTTGTCAAAAAGTTAAAATGGATCTAGATCCACTGTAATCCAGAAATAATAGAGAGCTCTAGAGACTAGAGGCTTGGTGGAAACATGCCCATGAAAGCCAATATGTATGTAAATTGTGCATATCCCATCCAGAGGGCTTATTGTTGTAATTAAAGGGTGTTTATAGAGTATTCCAGGATTGATATGGAGAGATCCTCCGATGATGAAAGGTAAATGAGTACCTATCAGAAAGATATTTCACTCTCCATCAGCTTCTTCATTAGCATTTGAACACCAGAGACAGGGAGATGCCTTGTGGAATAGCCCACTGCTCCTGAATCCTGCAATAGCCTTTTATCATACATTTATGAAAGCATTTTTGGGGGATAATATCATTGCATGCATTGGATTTTGGTTAATTTTGTGTTTCACTGAAAGAAAAATGGCAGATGTTTTTGTAATTGTTTTGTATTTTTTTTAGGAACAAATTGTAATTCAAGAAATTTATAGAGTGCACCGTTTTTCAGTGCTCAAGGTCCCTTTTCACCATCCTCGCAGTCAAGCATTTTTAGGACCTGCCAGGTACCCATTCACATCACCTGGGTTGAGTGCAGCATGATGTGGATGAATTACCCTGGCTTTAGCCATCACCATCCCCCGTGCTCAAGCATTTAAAGGAATGTAGTCCTGCCAGGTACCCATTTACATCACCTGGGTTGGGTGCAGCACAATGTGGATGAATTTTTCATGGATGGGGCTCAAACCAAGACCTTCCGGCTTCTGATTTAAAAGCAATAGTCAAGACAACTCTGCCACCACTTCCATATTTTTGTGATCTTTGGTAAAATAAAATTCTCACCGTATTGCATTATCACTCAAAACAGATTGTACAATATTCTATTAGTGTATTAGGCAATGATCTAAATTTTTATTTGTCACTGTAAGTACATCTGGGTAAGTTTTGATTGGCTTCTTCCCATGTCTATATCATTCATCCATTTTCCCTTTTGCATCAACTCGCTCTTATTCTTCTTGATTTCCCCAGGGAACAGATACTGCGAGTGAAGCATGATAAAACCGACGACCAAATCCCTTTTTTACTGGTGGGCAACAAATCTGACTTGGCGGACAAGAGGCAAGTGAGCGAGGAGGAAGCATCAGAAAGGGCGAAGACTTGGAATGTACCCTATGTAGAAACGTCAGCCAAGACAAGAGACAATGTGGATAAAGTAAGATCGCAATATCACATGCTATATAAGCTGAAATCTTTGCTTAGAATATATTTTTTGCTAATTTCTTGACCATGAAGTGGAACATGAGTTTATATTGCCCAAAGACTGGTGAACAATTATCTCTCTAAGGTCAACATTAACAACCCGGTATACATCTGAAACTGATTGAAATAGCTCATATTTTTGTATGCTAAAATATTGGCTTTTACAGTACTTCATAAGGTTTTTGTTTGTTTTCTTTTGCTTCTTGGGGGATGTATTGAGATATATAGACCTAAAGTTGTTTTCTGGTCTTTTAAAATAAAAATGCAACCTGAAATGATAGATGATGTATTATCGTTCGAAATTGCTCTCTTTCAAGATTTAGTATAGTAGAGCTCAAACATATCTTTAATTTACCTGACTTCACTTTCGTATAGCTGTCAAACCTGCTTTAGCTACCACCTGTGTATATAGACCACCTTTCTATAAAGACTATCTTTCTTTACTTCCTAGAAAGCAATGTACACATGAATGAACCTGTCTATAGATATCACCTGCTCTTTAAGGCCACACTTTCCGTCTTCCCTTGGGCAGTCTTCATAGACAGATTTGACTGTATGATAAAAAATCTATTTATTTGCAGTATTGAGCATCCACTGTAACTTGAAAGATAGTGTTGTTTTATATGGGAAGAATGAACTCTGTGGAAGTGTTTTAGAATTATGGGAAGCTCAATATGTGTAATGAGAATAACTGGAGGTATCTAATTAACCAATTTACCGAGGTATTAGGATGGGAAACGATGGATAATTGGATTTATAATTTAGAGATACATATAAAAAGAGAGGGGCTAGATAGCCAACATTTTAGCATACATGAATTTTAGTGAATTCGCTGAATTTCAGACATATTAGTGGGTTGTTATTTTTGTTCATATATTTATAGATTTAAAGATCATTGCACACAAGTGTCTATGAGCATTACAATGAGTGAAAATTTGAGTGAATTTATGGTCTCAAAATTAGCAAAAATGCTACTCCTGAAAAACTTTTAATTTATATTCTATTTCCTCTAATATATGCAAATCTGCTGAAACATTGCTGCCAAATGAAATTTTGCAATTTTTGGTAATGTTGTTTGCAGTTGACTTATTATCTGATGCAATTTTTGTACCATGAGATATGTTTTAGAATTATTATAATGCCAGTATGATTTTGTTCTTCTGTTTTGCAACCAACACCCTAAGATTTTGCCTTTTTTAAAGAATTCATTTATTTATTTGTTTATATGACAATATACACCCACGTCTGCCTTTTATTATTATGTTTCAACTGTTTTTTTACATTCATATTTTTATTTCTTTCTATCAATTGCAGGTCTTCTATGATTTAATGAGGAAAATCCGTGACCAAAAGGCGCTGGAGATGCAGAAACAGAATGGAAAGAAAGTAAAGAAGAACACCTCAGAAGGAAGGAGAAAGAGAAAATGCATCATATTGTGAGGAAGAGAGAGAGTGTTAGGCAGTTTGATGAATGAGACCAGTTTTCATATGGTCTTATTTATTAAGCCTTTTTTTATATCATTAACATGACCTAATGTAATTTGTCAAGTCTATATCACAGGCATTTTAGAGATTTGAGTTTCAATCCATTTCAGGTGATCCAACAGTTAAAAGTGATATGGATAAAGGGCACCTCAAATGAAGTTTGCACATCTCTAACAATGCTAAACGCGCCCATATCAGATACCATAGCACCTGGGAAATAGGCGGCAAATGCAGATTTATGTCCTTGGCGATGTTTCACCAAGATATGAAGGACTTTAAGATCAAATGGTACCAGTTCTTGCGCCGAATCATTACGCTCAAGAAGGGGTACCAGTCGATCTTAAAGTCTCTCTTATCCTGGTGAAATAATGCCCTGGGACGTGTTTCATAAAGCTGTGCATAGATCTCCCTACGACTGTACGAATGTTTGGTGACCCTTTCTCGATGCGATTCAGCGCAAGTGGGAGAAAGGGTCACAAGTCCTTTATACAGTTGTGCGTAGATGTACGCAGGGCTTCATGGCAAACAACCTTGGGCAGTGTTTCACCAAATCGTTCTTAAAGTTATGAATGACTTTAAGAAAGACTGGAATATGTTAACGAGTGTAATACGCGTGAGATTCTTGATCATTCAGCACAAGGACTGCTACAAGTCGTGCGAAAAATTGTTCTTAAAGTCTTTTGTAACTTGGTGAAACACCATACTGGGTTGTGTTCCAGGAAGCTGTTTGTAGAGGTATGCATGACTGTGCGCATTGCTGGGGATCCTTTCCTGCATTCAATGACCTCTACATCTTTGAGTTAGCCACTTTCCATTGACTACTGGAACCAGATAGACCCTGCTCAAAGTGTATAGGAATCACAAACTTCAGTAGTCAATGCATTATGAAAGGGTCACAAGTCTGGCTCAGAGTTGTGAGTACTTCTATGAACAGCTCTATGAAACGCAACACGGATGTTCCATCCGCTGCTATATATGCATATTTACCTGCAAATGCTATTTAGTATTGAAGAAAACTATCTAGTTTTGTGGAAAAATAAGCGCTACATAACAGGACATTAATTCCTCTTTAGCGATTAAGCCCATAACAGTTTATCAATCAAGCGCCTTATTTTGCTTCAACTTTGATCCCTGGGAAAGATAAATGCCTGTGATGTAGGCTATCTACATGAGAGTATATTCATAGCAATGGAAGGCCCAGTCACATAGGGCCCCAGAAGCAATACAATTTAACACGATTCTTTGTTCGTAGGTAGCTAACTCTATACTGAGCAAAAGAATTGTGTTGAATCATGTTGCTTCAGGGCTTCTATGTGACTGAAAGGATTCCTAGATAACATGGGTGTTATCTGTGATTGGCTGTGTGAGTCTAGCCATCAACACGTACTGTCTCTTCTAACATCTCAAATAACATTTCAAGCCATGGTGAATGGCACATTGTTAGGTGTGTTGCAAGAAAGTTGCAGTCAATTATAAATCGACTGCAAATCGGTTGCAAATAAGAAGGTGCATTCTTATTGGCTTATTGTATGTACACTTAGAATTATTTACTACAGTAACTGATTATTGCCATTTTATAGGTTGGTTCTGCTGAAATGTCATATAAAAGGCCATCTGTGTACCTGGCCATTTGAGCGTGCCTCATTTTGAGATAACCTTGAGTTCTAAATCCAATGGAGATTGATTTGTTACAATACTCAAAAGATGAAAGATTTTTTAAAGTGAAACTGAATTGAAGGTAATACATCACCTACATACTTGAATTAAGAATAGCCATAATTTGCTAATGTAGAATTTAGTCTTCCGTATGCAGATCATTGAAAGTGATGTAGTTTATTAGTTTGCATGAGGCTGATGGCACTTGTATTGTCTGAAGACTTTATAAAATGCACTCTTCATATTTAGTTTAATTTGAAGCTTTTGGGGTTAGAACTCGAGGTTATCTGAATGAAAGAGAATGGAATGCTTTATTCATGTCTGAGGCATATATGGCGATAGCGGCCATGAGATCCTTTGTAAAGGTGCACAAGGCAACACCCACCTAACTCTTAGGCCCCCCAAAAAATTGTTTGGATGTCCTCCACCGACTTACCCTCTTAAAATGGCCATATGTGAAAACAAATTTTGCTTCACCAAAATTGAATAATCATAGTAAAATTACCAATAAGCATGTGAAATCTGATGTGAAAAGATATTTTCAGATGCTCTTTGGCTTTTCATCCCTTTCAAAGCCATATTTTCCTCCCGAGTTGTTTAAACTATGTTTGAAAAATGAAGAAAAAAAACCCTGATAATAAAACCTTTTCCGTTTAATCAATGCTTTTTGAAAAAATGGCATTGGAGGGATTCAAACATTTTTTTTTGTTGGTTGAAGGGTGTGCTGGATGAAAGTTCCGATTATTGCAAATCAAAATGCGCATGAAACACTGATTTTGATTTGCATGTGCTGATCAAGTGCTATGTGCCCTAAATGTTATGCACGTCTAAAAGAGCAGTGACCTTGACAGTATCTAGACAAAGAACTGAATAGACTCGATTGTACCTTTTCTAATACTCTACAATCATAACCAATTATTCATATGATATTATTGAGGATGATTTGAAAAAAAGGAGAATTAATATAATTACAATTATTATATTCAATGTATGTAAATAATATAAATATTTGACACAGATCCTTAAAATTGGATATTGATGCAAATTAATGTTGAAGAGTTGTATGTGCAGCTCCAACGGGTTAATTGGCTGACAAGCATATTAAACCCAGGGAATAATTTGCCGGGTATCGCATCGCAATTTTGCTATGCATTTTTAGCAGGATTGCTATACAAAATATATTTTGTGAAGTAACTTTTTCACTTAAAACTGTGTAGTAAAGAATTGGAAAAGTTTCCTCAATGTCTAAGGGGGTGTTGTTCAAAAGTTGCAATTGATCGCAAGTTGCAGTTGAACTGAACGCGCCAATAAAAATCTTTATTTCATGCGCGTCTTGTTAAAAATGAAATGCGCATTACGATGTTCAAAGTTGCAGTTGATTTTGAACAACACCCCCTAAAACTGCTAATCAATTGTGAAAAGTAAAATTATTCCCCCGAGACCATCATTAGAGGTCTTATGGGTTGTATTTCATTATAAAGCTACATGTACAAGTGACTCTATGGATGACCTGTGGCCCTTTCCTGTACTCAATGATAAACTGTATGTTGCTGAGTTAGCCCCTGAGAAAGGGTCACCAGTCCTGTGTAGAGTTGTACGTGCCTCTACAAACCGCTTTATGAGAAGTAACCCTTTAAGCGTCGCTCACATAGGGCCCCGTAAGCAACATGATTCAATACGACCCTCTGTTCTGAGGCAATTAACTGTGAATTATTAAAGAGTCATTTTGAATCGCGTTGCTTCTGGGCCTCTATGTGACCGGGGCCTAACTGTTGGTTCTAATATTTGGGGCCAAAGTACTGAAATTGATCTTCTATCGAGCCCATTGGTCATGTTGACTCTCTGCTACTTTGATGATTCTCCCCCATTCTCAAGACGAGTCACTTTGATATGTATGTTGTGGCCTACGATTTTCAATAACCCCATGTCCGTATCTGTGTCTTGTTAGTATTTCCGATTGACAGAATATATATTTCTCTATACTATATTGCTAGATTAGGTAAATCAACCAAGATTTATAGTTACCACAATGTGATTAAGTTCATTCGCTTTTCTTTTATTCATGTATTTCTTCTTTGCATTTTGNGATATATACATGCATATCGATGCTATACACACAGTGCAAGCCAGAATAATTTCCTACCTGTTATCACATTAAAAGAGGAGACCAATCGACTTGGTCCAGTGATGCCAGTGTGATCCAATTGTCCTTACTTTTACAGTGAGAACGAGAAGGAAATAATCCTGACTGTATACAACATCGCAAAATCTATTTCAGAACGGTACAATATAATTAATGCATTCTTAATAACCATACCTACATCACTGTAATAACACAGTTATGACAGTTTCTTGATTGATTGACTTTCTCATAAAAAGCCCCCCCCCCCCCCAAAAAAAAAAAAAAAAAAAAAAAAATTGTTTGGATGCCCTCAACCAACTGCCCTTCTGAATATGGCCTGACCCGAACTTTTTTTTTACCTTTCGCTCAAATTGAAAATCACAGGAAAATTATAATTCTACAACCTGAAAAGTCATTTTCGCCATGATCTATGGCTTTTCACTCTGTTCCATGTCTTATTTTCTTAATGACTTGTGTGAATTATGTTCCTTTTTTTTTTTAATTGATGAAAGAAAAATCGAGCGTTCAATGCTATTCTTCAAAAACAGCTTTTGAGGGTACCCCAACAATTCGCTCTTTGTAGGGTAAATACATGATTACATACTAAAAACATTTCATGAAATAAAGAACTTGAGATAAGGCAAGTATGCAACATTCCTGTATACACAAAATGAGAGGATAAATCCCCATAATATTTTTTTTACAATCAAGTTTTCTTCATATTGCTATAAAAAAAAAACTGAACAAAAATTATGTAAAACTTTACATAACAACAATTTCATTTTATGTCATGGTTCTTCCTTAAAAAAACCCACATCCATCATATATTTTTTAGTGTTCAACACTGCAATAACACATACGAGCAATTTTTCAAACATATTTTCTGGTAGCATTTTCTTAATATGTCATATATAATTATATCCATAAATTAAACCTCAGTTAGAGCTTAAATTAACTCAGAAAAATATCATACAAAAGGTAATTTCAGAGACATCAAGAAATACAAAATCAAACGAGAAAGGACCTTTTTATACATAAAACAGATGGAAAGAAAATGGTTGAATTTAGCAAGTAAAGAAAATTTACATGTACATTCACTTTGGCCAAAATTTGTGTAAGTGCTTTAAGTGAAATATATCTCCAGAAAAATAAAACGGATGTTACATTTGTACTTCTAAACAAGTGGTGTTAAATGATAGGAGCCTGGTATGGTTATATATTTGACTGAAATGTAAAGAAATATTTACTTTTTACAAAATCAATATACATGGTTAGCTTTAATGAACGAGTTTAAATGAACTTGCTCATGTCCTTATAAACCACCCCCTAAAAAAATACCACAAATAGAACAGTACAGCCAATGTTTGACTAACTGACACCATTGCTATACTGTATATCCACAGTATTATTTTTTTTAATTCATCTCTAGAATAATTTAATTACAATTCTATCTTATATTATTTTCCAAATTATCAAAGTACAAAAGAGCTCCATCAAATTTTTCTCCCGTAATCGGAAGAACAAAATTTTTCTCACTTTCACCTCCGTGATCCCACAATCAAATCACGCGACCTCCATTAAAAAAGATGACCTCAGTTTAGAGTTCATCAATCAAAAACAGTTATAAAGAACAGACATGCAAATGTGCAGATGCATAGATGGGCAAACGAACAGACAGAGTCAGACATTACAAAAAAAATCATGCCCTATTGGTAGGCGGAAGCTATTCAACAGAGATTCGTAACGATTTCAGGGCAAGAGAAAGGCATATAAGAATTACTTCATGGAACCATTCTCATTATTGAATATAATGTGAATCACAATGAGAAAAAAAATGCCAGCAACTCAAACCAAATCAGACACCAATGAAGCCTCATGCCAAATTGCTGCATGCTATAAATCTTAGTTACTTCCTAGATGTCTCTGTCGCGTGTGGGTTTTTACAGGGTGAGGTTGCCTTAAACGGTAACTCCACGCCAAAAATAACTTGCTTTGATTAAAAGCGCAAAAATTAGACGAACATATCTAAGAAGTTTGAGCATTTTTTCCCCAGCACCTTAAACCAAATCAGACGCCAATGAAGCTTCATGCCAAATTACTGCATGCTATAAATCTTAATTATTTCCTCCGTAGCGTATGGCTTTTTACAGGGTGAGGTTGCCTTCAAGTGCCAGACAGCACAGACAAGGAATAAATGAGCAAGTGATAAGCTTCATTAGTTAGCACCACTGATCTCTGTAAAAAAAAAAAAAAACTAGATGTATCATTGACCCATACTTGCAGTACAAAAGATTGAAGCCATCACATGGCGGCTATACCACTCAAACTTGCTGTTGGGTATCCAGGGAATAATTGAACTTTTCACATTTTATTAGCAGTTTTGAATATTGAGAATGCATTTTTAATATTTTGCTATGTGAAAAAGTTGCTAGATAAAATATCTTTTGTGTAGCAATTATGCTGAAATGCATCGTAAATTGTGATGAGATACCAGGAAAATTATTCCCTGGTATCGTGTATTAGGATCGAGTGGTTCTTATCATTCATGTCGACTATATGGTGAATTGGTATTGTGTACCATGTTGTAAAATGGCTGCTTGGACACTTCATCATATCAATCATATCGACCATATATGGAATTGACATTGTGTACCAAGTTGTAAAATGGCTGCTCGGACACTTCATCATATCAATCNCGTTTTGGACTCGTATTTGGCTCGACGAATATTTTTCAAATGCGCGTAGCGTCGGTACTGCATACCCGGTCATCACGAATTTGGTGTCAAAAGTTGCGCGAGACTAGAAAGATAAAAGTCAGAAAAAATTATGGCGCGAGCTTCTCGCGTTTCAGATTTATCGCGAAAATTGTCGAGGGGGGGGGCTTTAAAAGCCCCCCCAATGGGATTAGGGTTAAGGACCCTCAACATATTGTTGGATAAACCTCATAGTTGGAATCTCATGCCACAGTGTTTTAAGATATTTTTTATTTCAAGCATCTCACAACCTTTAATTCCAATATCCTGAATCCTGAGAATTGGTTTTGCATCTATGCAACATGAGTTAAACCCAAAATTGTGCAAAAATGTGATTTCATACCACTGCTACATGTATTTCTGTTTTAAGCAAATATCATTATTTAACCTTTTAATGATTTTAATTGACTATTTTCATGCTTTCCATAATTGAAACAAACTTACCAACGATTTTCATAGAAAAAGACAATGAAAAATGAACTGTGAAAAAAAGGAAACACCTTATTAGGAAAAAATTCAGGAAATAAATTGACATCTGCCTAAATATACCTTCTATGACAATTTAAAAATGTCCTAAACAAGTATTAGCAGTACTGAAAAGATTTACAGCGAAAACATAAATTGCATGTATGATTAGCATAACAATGAATTGAAGATAAATTTGATATTTTTTCCAAAAATCAACAATACTGAATAATACTTTTTAATACGAGCATGATGAATTGAAGATTTTATCATGGTTAAGCGTTATGTTAATAAGGACTTTAAGTGCTATTGAATATATTGATATCACAATAAATGCTATTGAAAATGTATTAGTATGTTAATATCACATAATCATTGTGCTTTTGAATATTCATTAGCATATAATATGAAAATATCATTGTGCTATTGAATATTCATTAGCATATTCATATCACAATATTATTCAGCATACGTTCTTACCTCCGATCTAAAAATATTCACATATGCCATGTATGCTTCAGTGGAGGAATTTGAATAGTCTGCAATGTAGCTGTCTGCTGTTGTTACAAGTCCTTGCAGGGACACCATGGGGACTGGGGGAGGGGTGGCAGGCGCTGAGAAAAAAAGGTGAAATTACACATTTTAGAATTGCCAACCATTACAGAAAGTTGATGAATACCATTCTCATGTAAATTAATTAATTTTTTTCTGCCCCATAAAAATATTGTATTGATTCAAAGGAAAAAAATAAGATGAATGAATCAGAAGCCAATCAGAAAACAAAATGAAAAGTTATACTGTATAGCAGGATAATTTCGCAGTGTTAAGTTTTCGCGGTTGGTTAGTCCATGAACATTTTCGTAGTCTATTGAATTTGCGGGTACAATCCATGAAAAAAGGTATGATATCCCGACCTAACTAATACAGATTTTTCAAGAAGCAGAAAGTAATTACTAATACATGAGCAATCTTTCAAATGCCAACAAAGTATAAAGAATGACCATATAATCACATTATATTCTGGGGATTATGATTAGAAACGCAAATATACATGGGATTGAAACATTGAAAGCAATAATGTTCCACTTTAAAACATAATGTGTGAAGTACTGCACATGATGATTTTTCGTAAAAATTCTGAAGGATTATTTTCCCTGGTATTAAATTCGCAGTCAACCATTTCACTGCGAAAAGCGCGAAAATTAAACCCTGCGAAAATTCTCCACTATACAGTATTGAACAGTGATTTTTCATGCAAATTTGCAAGTTTTGGTGATGTGACGTATTGTATGTCATGCACTTCTCTGCAGAAGTTTATCCTCTTGTTTTAACCCTACCTAATCCCATTTGGATTTTTCTATCACTTCATTCCATGGAGGGGGGGGGGGAGTTGGCTAGAATGTCTCATGAGCTTGTAAATAGCATAGGGATCTGGTTATTCTGTCATTATTTCAGAGAAAACTTAAAATTTTCGCAAACAACAGAAAATTTCCTCATGCTTTTGAGATGTTCTAAACACAACGCTATAAAATGCTAGCTATGCCAAATTCATTGAATATTCATGAGCTCAGAGTACAAAATGTTAATAAAAATGGCACATTCTGCTGTTAAGATGCATGCTGATCAGTTTAGCAAGGATAGAAAAATACAAGTACTTGGAATGACATGCATTGTACTGATATCAGTAATTTCAAGGGTTTTTTTTTTTTTATCTCTGCTATGTTCAGCTCATATTTTGACAGAAATTACATGTACATGTCAATTTCATCACATTTGGCATATTCATATGTGGCGCACGGGCAGAAAACACTTTTCAGAACATCTCTTCGAAAACTGATGTTTAAAAAAATTCATTTATGAGTTATAACACACTCTCCAACCAAAAAATTATAACCCAACAGTCATGAAGTACATGTCATACTTCATAACAAATGACCTACATTTTAACACATAATCAGAAGTTGCTAATTAGCATGAAAAATCATTGTTCGGTATATCGTTGAAATAGTCATATAACTTTCTTATTTATGGTCCGATTTACTTCAAACTTTGAAATATTCATATAACTTTCTTTTTCGTTGTTCAAATTTTCAGATTTTTAATCAATTTATTGCGGGAGAATGATGTACATGACATACTTACAAATAAATCATATCCACCATAAAACAAGCTATTGAAACAAAGAAGTGGCTTTTTATCCAGAGGGATAAAAAGGAAAGGACAGGAAAGGATACAAAGAATTTCAAATGAATAAGAGAAAGGTGGCTCAAATTTTTCAAAGATTTTGTTAGGGGTGTAATATATTTTATATTCTAAAAACTAAAAATAGGTTTAAATGAACTGTTGTATTGGCAATTAAAGGGAAAGCTGGTCTGGACTTTGAATCCGTCAACCAGGAAATAAGATCAAAATGACTTCTTTTAGATTAAACCAAGGCGGTAAAATAACAATGTCTAGACATTCAGTCTTCCAGAGGAGCTTTGATTTATGCATCGACATCCTGATATACAATATGTATGGTAATGTGAAGTTCTTTATTCCTGATGTGCTTAAGGGGGTACTGTACTCAAATATGGCCAAATAAATGAGATTTTTTTTGGGTCCAGTTTGAAAGAATAACTCTTCCCCTTTAATTTTAACTTATCCCCATATATTCTATATTCTACAGATTTGTTTATTGCCTTTCAAATTTGGGAAACCGGAAATAGACAGAAACATGTATTTGTGATGCACAATTGCATCTTATTCCACTTTATTCATTCTTACCCATGTTTAGCAGCCTTTTTTGCTTTTGTTGGCTTTCATTGGGTTTTATGTATTTTGTTACATATCATTGAATAACTTTGGAACAGTTAATTGAAATTGCACCAAATTTGGCCAGTTTATTGGGAATATTGTATGAATCAATTCTGATTGGCAGATTTAACTTATGACGATTACTTTTTGAATTACAACATACTAAATTCTGATTGGCCCATTTGGTTGCTATGGCAACTCTATGACCTTGAAATTATTAACGGCCAATCAAATTTGTACGTCTCCTCACATTCTACATATAACCATAATTTGATGAGAAAATATGCATCCATATTCAAATAATAAGCAAATATCTGTCATCCAATAGCCTGTAAGCATGTGGTTGTCATGGTAACCAGGTCAAGTTTTACGACATTAAAATGTAATAATTCAATTCTTTACATCATATGCTTCTTTTTGATATATGACTCAATATTATTGGTTGTCTCATAGTGGTGTGATTGCATTTTATCTGTAAGTATGTGCTTTAGATGTGTTTTGTGTACAGTGCCCCTGTAATGCAGGATTCTACTTCAATTTTCTCTCAAATAAAGTTTCCTCTTCAACACAAAATTTATTTTTAAAAAAGTGCACCCCTTCCTATGTTTGCTCTATATGTCTTTTTAATATAGGCTTACAAGAATCCTTTATTTCAATAAATTTCTACACTGCACAAAAAAGAGCACTAAATATCCAAGATCAGTGAGGAGGGCATTGAGGCCAGCAATTGTAGGTATTTTTCATAATTTTGGTCCGAAAAAATTTATTTAAAAAGATTTTTTTTACATACCGGTAGGAGTCAATTTTTTTTCTTGTAAATTTAACCTGGCGCTGTTTTTCTTATGTACTGCTTATTTGGTAATGTCAATGTTATAGCTATTGTTAATTATATCATTGTCTTGTGTTGTAAATGTTATTGCTTTATGGTACGTTATTTTAAGATTTTTGTATGATATCGGTCGGCCTTTTACAAGGGCTCTTCCCTTTCTGGCTGTTGTAACCTACCAAGCAACTTTATTTTTTACACTGTACCATTGTGTTGTTTATGAACAAATTTGTTTTCAATTTGTTATCATGTTTTTATTGCTTTGGTGAAATAAAGTTGAATTGAATTGAATTGAAAATTTTAGAAAACATTTCATGAAAAAAAAATAAACTAGTACATGTCAGAAGGTAGTTAAAGACATTGTCACACATTGCAACAGCACAATTAAAAAAAATTCTCAATCCAAGCTGTCTGTCCTATCTAAATATATTCAGATAGATGAAAAATCAACAGAGGATCCAAAAATAAAGAAAATTATTCATGCACTATCAAGATATCTATGTACATTGAATTAAAGCGTCGGGATTACGCATTAATTCCTGTACAAAGCATATGGAGGCGACGTTTTAGATTTTCGCTTGTTTCAAGCACTAAACGTTGGTTTGAAAGCCTAATATTTTCCCAGTTTAGTTTATATGCATCATCAACCCACTAGGATCTGGCAGTTGAGAATTTTTTAAATGAAAACAATGTTGAACAATGGCTTTAAGGGCCCAAAATCCCAAAATGACTTTTCAGTTTGCTTCTCACATACTGTGATTTTTAGTTTTGAGTAATTAAAAAAACAAGTTCAGGTCAGACCATTTTCAGAGGGTTGGTAGGAGGAGGCTACCAAACAATTTTGGGGCCTTATCATTAACAAGGGGAATCACTCTCAGGCCTCAGTTACATAGAAGCCCGGAAGCAACACAATTCAACACAACACTTTGTTCCATTTAGCTACCTGCGAACAAAGAGTCATGTTGAATCGTGTTGCTTCTGGGGTCCTAAGTTACTGGGGCTTTACCTGATGTGGTTGTGGTTGATGGTGTGATTTTTTCTGATACACATCGACTCTTTGAATAACTATTAACCATGAAGGCGAAGAAGACAAGGGCAGCTATCCCGAGCCCCACAATCGTAATAATCCACCAAACGTTTAGTTTCCAACAGGTCCAACTACAATTGCAACAGCAGTTGCAACATTTGTCTGATTTCTTCTCTTGGGCCTCTACGTCCTCTTTTGCCTGGCCACCTGTGCCTTTGGTATCTGTTGCACCTGTAGTGCCACCTGTGCCTTTGGTATCTGTCGCATCTGTAGTGGTACCTGTGCCCTTCGTATCTCCTGCATCTGAAGTGGGGCCTTTGCTATTGGTACCTCCTTCAGGCTGAGCGTGGTTAGATCCCATATTGTCTTCAGCAGCTAAACCCTGGTAATTTCCAAGATCATCAGAAGAACTTTTAGATGCTGTGTACAAAAATTATCAAGAACAAACACAAATTCAGTGAGAAAGTCTGTAATTTATTCAGGAGTGGCATATGAAATGAGCAGTGTCACTAAAAAATATGAAATGAAGTCACTCTGTGTATGCGGCAGTGTATTGAAGTTCACGCTAATCATGCACTACCAGGGCTGTGTGTGTGTGAGTGGCATTCAGGTACATGTAATATGCGCTAGCCGTATCGCGATACCGTTGAAAGATGACAGACAATGGAATAGATATTTATTTAAATTAAATATCAAAGACTACTAATGACTAGAATATTTAATTGAATAATATTTTTGGTATATCAGAGGTACAGAACAAGTTGTAAGCATAATTGTACAGTATGCAAATTTTTAACCTTTAATTGATGATTAAAAGTCTATGATAGAAAACTTCAATCCTTCTACATGTACATTTAAAAAAATGATAAGTCAACATCCATCAATGTCAACAAACAACAGTCATACTACAATAAAAAACTAAAAATACTAATTCTATTCTCAAACCTGGTTTATCTTTCATCTCCATGACTTTGATTAGATGTACATTTGAGGTTGGATTCTGTGAATTGCTCGATTCCCTTTGCGCTTGGTCTTGTCCACTGTACATTAAGCAGTCTATTGTACGGGGGCCTGGAATGGTATATCAATTCATCCAGTGACCTGTACAATTTAAAGAGGAAGTCGAGGCGGTAATCAAAGATGAATAATCTTATAGAGCAAAAATCAAGCTTCAAGTAAATGATGTTGTGTGTAAATTGGCCAAGTAATCACAGAGAAATGCATATCACTGTGAGAAGACAAAATCAAGAAATTTGGAAAAAGTACAAAACTTTATTCAGGCACTCATATTGGAGATCATAATGTTGCACCCAGTGATACCGTGTTTTTCTTAGGGTTGACTTTGGATGAACATTTATCCTGGAAGAATCATTTAAGCATTGTAAGCGCCAATTTGAGCCGTAGTGTAGGTATAATTTATAGATTAAAATTTTCTAACCTGAAAGTGTGCTAATAACATTATATAATAAAATAGTTCTTCCATATTTGACTTATTGTAATGTTGCCTGAGGTAACACATCTAAATCATACCTTCATAAACTGAGAGTATTGCAAAAGAAATAAGGCATATTACAAATTCCAATTTTAGACATCCAAGTTCACCGTTATTTATTCGACTAAAGATGTTATCTCTTCAGTGAGCTTGTATCTTTCAACTGCATATTGTTTAGGTTTAAACTTCAGTCCATGCCTCATGAATGCTCATCACTACATTTGTTCCGCCCAAACTCCCAAATTCATAATTACAACACTCCTCAAAGTGGTCATATCGACCAACCTTTAATAGCAAGAACAAATGTCACACGTCACTGTTCTGCTTCCATACTTGCATTAAACTAAAAAAAAAAGACTAAACTCAGGCTTCAATCGAGGGCTTAATATAGCATAAATACAGATGACTGAATGTTGAATCTGGGCACTAATCCCTGGCTGGGTTTGCCCACAAAAATGGCGTGCACGGATCTGGATAATTGGTAGGCTCCTGTGCTGTGTGTACCAACCTGGTGTGTACATCACTCAATGTGATTCTGTATTGAAATTCAGAGGTTGACTGCAGCTGCGGTAGTATGTGTGAGCAAAGTACCGTACGTGCTACTACTACTAGTACTATGGCGCTGTCACATTAATTCGCGGATCATATTAATTCGTACATCTTATAAATTTCTACAAAATCGATGAAATATTACAAATCTGACATCACCATCGTAAAGAGCGTTGTTTATTTGCCTAAACTAGTAATTTTCTTAGAAAAACGACCACAAACAATGAAAATATTGCCAAAAGATCGGCAGATTTGCTTGCATTTGCAGAAAAACAGTGGTCTTGCGACACTGATCTGAATCCTTCCGATTTTCGAACAATTATTAAATTTGTAAGTAAGCATGCAGACATACCATTTGATTTCTTTATATTTTGTGGTCAAGCTACTGTAAATTTTGCATCTTAGTTAGATGGAAGCAATTTTATGGTAAATCTTGTTCAAAACGGGGCCTACGAATTAATATGATACAGTTTGTTGACAATTCTCGCCATTTTCCAGCACGGAGCGATGCGATTGTTTCGTCAATCGAATTTTGATATCGCGATATCTCCGTGATTCTTTCGTGGATTAATTTTATTTTTGGAAATATTTGAAGCCTAGAATATCTAGTTTCATCTCATGCCAGTATTTTAGAAAATAATTTTGTATTTTACAAGATATATTTTGCCAAGTACCACTATCCAAAAATGCTTTAGAAAAAGTATACTCTCAAATGGAGTGAAACCTGGCAACTGAAATTCAACAATAGCAAATGTAAAGTACTACATATAGGAAGAAAAAATACAAGGAGAAATTATTTCATGAATGAAGATGCCATAGCAGAAACTAAACAAGAGAAGGATCTTGGTGTAATAGTTGATGAAGAGTTAAATTTCCATCAGCATGTTTCATCAGCAGTAAAGAAGGCAAATCAAATCCTTGGAATAATACACAGGACTTTCTCAAAGATGACACCTGAAATTCTACCCATCCTATTTACAACACTGGTTCGACCTCATCTGGAATATGGAAATATATTGTGGCACTTGAGATTTAAATTAGATGCAGACAAAGTAGAGAGAGTATATACAGAGGAGGGCTACTCGGATGATCACAAGTCTACAGAGCTTAACTTACGAACAGCGCCTGGAAAGACTTAACTTACACTCACTCTACTATCGAAGACGCAGAGGTGATATGATTACTGTTTACAAGCTAATATTATAAATGAGAAGTTAGGAATTTCCAGTGAATTGTTCTTCACACCTGCAATACACTCAGCTACAAGAGGTCACAAACACAAACTCTTTACGCACCGGTCACGATTGGATATCCGTAAAAAAATTTTCAGTCAGAGGATTGTATCTGACTGGAATAATCTGCCCGAAAACGTTGTTGAGGCCAAATCGGAAGACAAATTTAAAGATTTACTGGACAAACACTGGTGGGGGGGGGAAGATTTAAAACCTTCGATCCTCATCGCACGCGAAGTTCTGTTAATAGTTCAACAGTAAATCCTGTATAGCAAACTGACGTCCAGACCGGAATTATAACAGGAGAGATCCTTCTATTCCGTACCAGATGTGATGTGATGTGATGTGACGAATTAATGTGACCCCATCATACTACGTGACCGTCCATAGCATGCCATAGGAAGTCACTGCACTGGACGACTGGTACATGGCAATTTTTATTCTTATTCTAGTTATCTATACACTTATTTCACGATTTGGCCGACACTTACCTTCCTTGAAATATGGCACAGGTTCTTAAATCAAGCCAAACTTTTAATTTCAGTCTCCCAATCCTTGTTCAAATTTTGATCTCAACATTGACAGTAAAGTAGGCCAAGCGTCAGTGTCAGTGAGGTGTTGGGTGCGGTGCACAGAACTCGTCTATTCCGAGTTCTGTGGTGCGGTGGTGTCGTCCGTATTTGTTTTCTGCGCATGCGTTTAGTTGAGGGGTTTTCCCCATGTCGTTACCAAATTCCATCCCGGATTTTAAGATTCTCGTTTCCTCCCCGGCCCACGTCCATTGACTTGGGGGAGGGCTCCTCATGGATTGTNTGGACACTTCATCATATCAATCATATCGACTATATGGTGAATTGATATTGTGTACCAAGTTGTAAAATGGCTGCTCGGACACTTCATCATATCAATCATATCGACTATATGTGGATTTGACATTGTGTACAAAGTTGTAAAATGGCTGCTCGGACACTTAATCATATCAATCATATCGACTATATGGTGAATTGATATTGTGTACCAAGTTGTAAAATGGCTGGCTTGGCACTTCATAACGCACACCAAGCAAATGATACATCCTCGGCGGTGTTTCACCAAGTCGTTCTTAGAGTTAGGCACAACTTGAGTATCGCAACGTGTGTTATATGCGTAAGATTCTCGATCGTTCAATGCAAGAAATGATACCAGTCGTGTGTAAGGTCGTTCTTTAAGTCTTTCGTAGCTTGGTGAAACATCGCCCAGATTCTATAGAGATCAGTGGTCATCTTATCCTACTGCAGTGAAGTGGTGTAATGTTCTTGTATTAAGTCTTGACATGTTAAAATCAATTCTATCAGCACTTTCATGACGTGGTTACAGTTTCACTCGTAAAAAGATAAGACAAAGTTGCCGATGTAAATTCAACAGCAGGATTGGTGGTTAACCATCAAAATTTCTCAAGTATCGCTTCTCCTGGTTATGCATTTCAATTTTTTTCAAACAAGATATATTATAATGCGTGCAAATTAGCAGTATTTCACTCATCCATAGTGATATATTAGAGACTTTCTTATAGGAGTAAACTGCTCTTGAAATCTTGTAAAACACACTTTTGATGTCTGCCTTCAGTTTGCATCACCTAATAAAGAAAAAAAGAACACAAAATAAATGAGGGTTATTGGAAATATGAAACATTAGATAAATCCTCATCCTAGCAAAGTTGAAATCTATGCCTCTGTCATCACATGTTCAAAAAGGTACACCATACACCATGCAATAAAAAATATTTCACTTTTATATGTGTTTTGGCCTTCTAACCTTTGACATTTTAAATCCTAAAAACTTAATTTAATCAGCTTATCTTCCCATGCTTATAAATAATGAAGCCATGTTGGTAACATGCAATTTTGGGTAATCACGTTTATTTGGCTCTGTGACCTTTGACCTTCAACCCATTGAACCAAAAATGGTGGTAACAAGCTATTTTGAGTGATTTAAAAAAAAAGTTTTTCTGACCTGTGTCCTTTAACCGCCTGAACCCAAAAATCTGATAAATTCATCCTTCCATGCAAATACATGCAGTTAAGTTAACAAAAAAACTGTTACCTCTTACTAAAGTTATTACAATTTCTATTCAAAGTGGTCAATTTAACAAGTTTATTCACATTTTCAGCAATTGTCATTCTGAAAGGACATTGGTTTTTAATTTGTCATTCTGTAAGATTACTTGTAAATACAAATAGTGGATGGGTAAGAGTGTGACGTTAAGAGACTCTGTAGGCAGCAAAAGAAGAATATTCTATTCAACTAGGCCAACATCTACATTAAATAGAGCTTGGACTCTCTTTTACCGAATACCATTGGGTACAAAACAAAGACAATTTGTGCTCTTCGTGTCGTACAATTCATCAGAAGATTACAAAAATGAATATTACAGGAAGAATTTCTACAGCAATCTAAATAATTTTCTGGAGTCTGATTTTGATCCCGATTTTTGGTGGCAGGTATAGAGACCCTCCAGAATGAAAAATCTAATCAGCCTTTTTGAGGGGGAGAGGGGGGGGGGTCAATTTGGCTCCCTTCAACATTTCACCCAGCCGTGTAGCTGTAAAAAATTTTGCGCTCTGCTCTATTGTGACTTTATTCTTTCAAGCCTTGCACAATTTTTGAAACCATTTTTGTGATGACCTGGTACACGATTTCGAAATTAAGCGAGATGGAAGAAATTGTTGCGGCAAGAATGGCTCAAAACGTGATTTCATGTAAAAAGTCAATGAAAAATTGCACTTTCAATCAAAATTCACAAATCTATCATAATTTTGGCTATGAATGGGTGAAATCACACAATTCTATGATGTTTTGTCACCACCAATTTTGGTTGAAAAAACAAAAAGAAACAAATAAGAATTTGTTGTTTTCATAGAATATTGTTTGGATCGCTAGGAAGAGTACCAAGACCAACAATTAGCATGTCTGGGAGTTCATTCAGTGATTTATGGATTTTTTTTCTGCAAATGACAGATTTTGATTACCCATTAATTAGCATAATAATTGCACATAACTAAAATAATGAGCAAATTCTGGAAAAAATGATTACGCAATCTTACAGTTTATATCACAGGCTTCGTGTATGGCAATTTTCAGAGCCATCAGCGGCTGAGATCATTGGGGGGGGGGGCCCAAATTAGACCCCCTCCCCCAAGGCAATGCATTTAAAAAATAGTCCAGGCCGGATAGCATTATAGCGTTCAGACACAGTAAAAATTAGTATGATGGTTCTGAAGCTGTCATGGTGACAAGATTTAAATGGATAGATTGACAGATGGAATTTCTATTGCATCACCTTTGATGGGCATGCGGCCGACAGTAAGATAATTTGCTCAATTTCATGTCTAATTTTCACAGTTACAATTTACAGGAATATTTAAGAGGGCGCTGTCAGAGCAGCTGCACCTGCAATTTTCTCACGAATGTCGAGAGGTTTTTAATCTTCAAATCATTTATGTTTTACTCTGTAAATTGAAATCATAATTCAGCTTTTAGCTGCAATAATTTGTAATCAATAAACCATTTATCTATCTATCATTATAATCTTATTTTCTCTGAGTGACAGCTCTGTGAGACAATCTACTTACCCTTCGTCAAATGCGGACTACCTACGATGCGAATGTCACCAATAGTACGATTATTTTCTATCCATTGGAGAAGCACTGAGTGGGCATCTGGTGGTCCGAGGTTATCATTGTCCAACTTTGAAAAAAGGATCTCAAAATTGACCAGCACCTTTCCATGGGTTTGATCCTCCCTACATTTAATAAAAGAAAGAAACAGGTATAAATATGACATTTGGATCCGAGCAGAATGTAAATTTAGCAGTGTTTATGAATAAGCCATCAGAGAAAGCAACCGTTGCATAACATGATTGATAGAAATTGATATGTGAATTGCCTAAAAGCTGAGCCAATTACTTCCTCAGGATAAAACGCATGTGTGTTAGGATTGGTAAGATTCTCAAATTGTACCTATTTGTGACAGCTTCAGTTATCATTGTGTTCCATGAATCAATGGGAAATCGCCCAGTTATAACAACGATTTGATCAACGCATATCAACCTACGCGAACACTGTAAAAGATTTTCTGCCAGCAATCTTTTACAAGTTCCAGTTTCAAAGAGATCTTGGGGTGAACAAGCATTTGCTCACTCAGGACCAACTGTGTGGAATGCTCTTCCACAGAGTTTGAAAACCTCAACATCAATGTCTTCCTACAAGGGCAACCTTAAGACCTATCTATCTGAGAGTGCCTTTTGACTTTCATTGCTCTGTATTGTATTGTATTTCGTATTTCTATTACATCAGTTCAATTTGCTCTGAGCACCTCGAGCATCTAATTAGGATGGAAAGAGCGCTATAGATTATTAATAATATCTAGGTTGATACTGAAACTAGCCATATTTACAGCTTCAAAACTACACAAAACTACACAAAACTAAAAGTGATGTGATTTATGTGGAAAAAAATCCAAACGCAATTAGCACCAAATAGATTATAATTGCAGAGCATGTTGATGAGGGAAAGAAAAATCACTACAATGAACTTCTGCAGGGATATATAAATAGAGTTTATTATCATCATAACTGTTATCATTAACATGGGGCTGTGTTCTGAAAACTGTTTTAGGGGTATTTCTATGCTAGCTGGCATAAAATTCAAAATCGGTATTCTCAAAAGCATAAAGTCCAAAAACTGAGTTACAATTGTTTTTCGGCGGGGAAAATGATGAACATGTACGCTTGAACAAGGGCTTCACGCGCATATCAGTTTGACTGAGTTTGGGTATTCTAAAAACCAATACAATATCTAAAACTGCCTCTGAGGTATGTTAGGAAATAAAACAATTGTTGCAGACATCCATCATGACAAAATAGGGAAATGGATAGGTTGTGCGACATTACAGAAACGACAAAGCTCTCGTTACAATCCATTTTCTTGTTTGATTGGCAACTTATAAATATTAGGGGGAAGTAAAAAGGTAATATAGAATTCAGGCAAGAAGGACATTCCATGCACTTCTCTTCTTCCCTACACAGCATAAATGGAATAGTATTAATAATTTGCAGTTCATCAATCCCCATCATAATAATAATAATTCAATATTTATAAATCGCATAACAAAACATAGGAATTCTCTATGCGCTGTACAATTTTAACAATTTGCAATTTACAAAAAACATAACTTAACATTTTCTACAAACTTAGTAACTAGACTATATCTAATGAAAAAAATAAAACAATGATGATTAACAAAAAGAAATAATACATTTTTGAGAAGACAAGCGCATCATGTTCAAGAACTAATTATTTCAAGGCAAACAGATGGGTCTTCAATAAGGATTTGAAAGTTGTAGTTGTTGGAGCTTCTTTGATGGTTTTTGGAAGTCCGTTCCAGAGACTAGGAGCTGCAGCTGAAAAAGCTCTACCACCATAAAATTGTGTGTTTATTTTTGGTGTCGACAGAAGTGACTGATTACTTGATCGAAGGGTTCGAGATGGGGTGTATTGTTTAAGCACAAAAAGGGAAAGAAGTGAAAAATAGTTGAATGGCTTAACATGCATGATTCATTTCTATCGTTCGAAAAATACTCAAAACAAAAAAAATGGAAGGGTGTATTTACATGTAAAGGTGTGGTCAAACCGGCCGAGCGGAGCTGTAGCGGTCCTTTAGTGTAGTCTGCAAGTACAGACCCTAAGCTTTCTGTGTGAGCATGATACAGAGTATGCAACCTTTCACTACTTGACACACTGCATTGTTTTTGCCTTACCCTAGGCTGTAGGAAGGAACAATGCTGTGTGTGATGTAGTCGCACACTGCATACCCAGTATCAGGGTCTCCCCTTCCAGACTAAATCCCTACCGCTAAAGGACCGCTACAGCTCCGTTAGGCCAGTGTGACCACACCTTAATAAGATTGAAATACAATAATTGAATTCAGAAAGCTATCACCCAGTCTTGTACTTACTCCATGTCTGTGACAATTGTGTCTTTGTAGTATGCTATGTAATTTCTATTCTGTGTGTAGAATGACATCACCTACTGACAAAACAAATGTGGAAACAATCATGTAACCTCTGCTACATTATCGTCCGTATTTTGACAAAGTGACAATAGCAAAGTGGTAGTGTTGCATGAAGACAAAAAGTCCTGACACAGCAATAATTCTAAGGGTATCGTATTGTAATAGGTGTTAATAGACAAGCATGTTTCAAGGAACGTTTACATGGACATCACCAGTTTCAATCATCACTATCCTTTGGCTACTGTCACTTTGTGAATGTCAAATAAAAAATAATCATCCATAGATCCATTAATAATAATGAATAACTTACGGCTTTTATATAGCGCTTATCAACTCTTCATTAGAATTCTCTAAGCGCTCTACAATTGCAGCATTATTACCCTGGCTTTAGCAGTGCAGCTAATAGGCGCATAAGCTTTTTCAAGGAATAAATTCCTATCATGTACCCATTCACCTCACCTGGGTTGAGTGCAGCACAATGTGGATGAATTTCTTGCTGAAGGAAATTGATGCCATGGGTGGGATTCGAACCAACGACCCTCTGGTTGAAAGGCGAGAGTANAAGTTTATCGAATATTCTGTTTGTCTGAATGTATGTTTTCTCATTTTTTAATCACTTCCTTCTTCCAAACACTTTGTATTACTTTGATGCATATAATGAATGGTTATACTTGATATCTATATAAATTAATACCTTTATGATATTGTTACAATGGTTGTTTATATACTTTATGTATATTTATGTAAATAGTTTACCATAGCCTTATCTTGCATGATCATTATTTTCTGTCCTAGAACAGACAAAATTGTTGTGTATAATTGAGCATTAATTTGCATCATCTGTTTTGGGCCAGTCTACTTTTAATTTGTAAATGAATCATAGCTAGTTTTTCATTTCTATATACATATAGCATCATTCATTTTACGTAGGAAATATATCTGTGTTTCTGCATAGAAGTTTAGCTGAATGTATGCTTAAGGGGGTGTTGCTCAAATTTTGCAATTGATCGCAAGTTGCAGTTGATCGGAATACGCCAATCAAAATACTTGTTTCATTTGCGTCTTGTTTAATGCGCACACAGTTCGCTAATAAAAATGCGCGCTACAATTTGCAAAGTTGCAGTTGATTTGCAGTTGATTTTGAGTAAGACCCCCTAAGATAGATTAGAGAAGCCTTTTATAAGATTCTTTGTCCTTCCTTCTTGAGCTCTGTAACACGTTTAAATTGTCAATATTCTGGATTTGGTTTCTCTTTGCGCAATCAAATAGAATGATTTTGAAATCTTTTAGCAGCCACTTGTGACACCATTACGTAGATTGTTTTCCTTTTAAACAGGGCTCGTGAAATATTAGAGTTGTGCAAACGTTGTCAGATCTGCCTTCATACAACTCATTTCCAGAGTTAGGTTACCTAATTTGTATGATGATTTAGAAGATATTGCTGATATGTGCCAATGATTTAATGTACATTGGATTACCAAATACACTTTCATTATTTTGCATAGTGCATCGAGTGTCACCTCTTGACAAACAAAACCCATTGAAAAACAACTTCATGATTTGTTAAGTATCCAACAGAATAATACCCAAGTATCAATGAATGATATAACTTCATGTATTGAATGTGAGCTTTTAACCATTTTTGTTTGTATGATGTAACTTCGCTTTACATTAGGCTGTGGTCATTGATGTATTTCATGGACAATTGAAATAAAGTATTCAAGAATTAGATTTTAAATCATCAATGATTTTCTATGAGAAGAACTGAGATGTTATGGTTCTTGAACGAGTATGAAGGTGGACACTCAATTATGCACTTGTTTTACATTTTGTAATAATGTTCATGACTCTATGTAATTATACTTTTGAAAATATAACTTACAGATATGTGCATTTATGAATTTTAATTTAGGAATACATGTATTTCTTTCATTATTCTATCCATATGTGATAAGCTAATCATTTTGTAGAAAAATACAGAAGTAACATGAATTTTATTGTTTGTGTATTCATTTAACGTGTCAGACATGTCAACCAAAAATCATATTCCTTACCTTTTAAAGACTTGGTCTAGGCCAGAAAAATCTTGAGTTGATTGAAAGCCAAAAATCAGACGAACAGAGTAAACAAATTTTGAAGAAAATCACACAACAAATAAGAAAGTTATGAGTATTTCAATTATATATCCCAATAGTTGTAATCAGTCAAATTGGCAATGTTGAGTCACGTGATTATGACGTATATCATGCACTACTCTGCAAGTAGTTTATTATTCTTATTGTTTTAAAACCCTCATTTTTTAACCAGCTAACGCAAAAATAGTTTTTTTCATCGATATATACATGGGTACAAATACATTTATTGATTCAATGTTTTGAATATTTGCAAAAAATAAGTGTGACGGATTAAAAGGGATTTTTATAAACAATAAGTTATAATCAGCTTACAGACAGGAAGTGCATGATCCACGTTATGAAATATTCATATTTTTCTTATTTCTTGTCGGATTTACTTCAATCTTTTTTTGATCTATTCGTCTGATTTTTCTGCTTTTAATCAAAGCAAGAGTTTTCTAGCCCAGACCAAGTCTTTAAGTGCATAACACCACTATACCAAAATGCATCACACCCGTCTCCATAAAAAAACACTTATTTGTCCTCTGGTATTGACCTTAATGACCTTCATTCAACAAGAAAAAATGCTTTCGGTGCACGATAAGATCCTTCAAATTGTATGAAATATTCAACTTGTTTTCTGTTTAAAATTATTCAAGGTTTTAACCTGTGCACACTCAGGATGTTTTAACGCCCGTGTAACCTGATCAGATTCAAATTTAGGCCCCCTCCCTCCCTTTTTTGAGGACCTGACAAGGAAAAAAAAGCCTGTACGTTTCATTCTAACAGCACCCCCTCTAAAGAGCTGACAAGCATAATAAAATAGATTTTCAAACAATGACATGGTACCCCACAATTTTTTGCTCTTTTCACCCAAATTTTGGCATCCCTAACTCTGACATTTGCATTGGAAATTTTATTTGATTTATTTATTTCCATTTTAAAAACAAACAATATAACAAAAAAATAAGTGTGAACAGTTACGAGTAAACATAAATTGAAACAAAATTACAAAAAGGAAAATCGCGTACAAATGTTTTCAGGATAATTGTTAACAAATTAAGGGGTTTGATTTAAACAACCAAGTATTTATGATTTTTAAATGGAGGGATGTGCGGGAAAGAGTGAAGCTTGTGATATGCACACCCCTGGATTAAAGTTGCACGAAGGACAAAATGAAGAGTCGTTATAAGGAATAATTTGATAAAGAAATAGTGGAGTATGGAGATGCAACCAAAGAGATGTAAGATTTTGTGCAACTAACAATTTTACAGTGTTAAACGTCCTGGGAGGCCTAAAAGGCCCACAAATTCCCTCCCTTAGGGGGTGTTGCTCAAAAGTTGCAATTGATCGCGAATTGCAGTTGATCGGGATGCACCAATCAAAATCATTGTTTCATGCGCGTCTTGTTAAATGCGCATACCGTGCGCGAATGAAAATGCGCGTTACAATTTGCAAAATTGCAGTTGATTTTTTATCAACACCCCCTTAGTCTTTTTCAGATTGATTGACATCCACTGAGATTCACTGTATGTATTCCTCATCCAAGCATGAGAGACAAAGAATATGATTTTAGGTTGGCATCTGTGTGTACAGTTGAACCTTGTTATAACAAGGTCGTTGGGACCAGAGGAATTACCTCTTTATATTGAAACCATGTTATATCGGGGTCAAAATACAATAAAATACAAAGAGTTGGTACCAGGAAAATTTCCTTGCTATAACTAGAGCTCGTTATATCAGTGCTTTTCATAACAAAGTTTGACTGTATTATATTTTGGTGCAAGAGATGAGGGCCAGGGGCGGGGTGCTACGAACCAACTTGCCTGCATGTCTGGGGCAACACAATTGAACCAACGGGCAATTAAATGAAGTCGCCGTTTGCCCAATTGGGCAAGAAACCTGGGAAATTCAAAATGAGAAAAATCTGGAAATATTTTGCTTGGAGACAGCTTATTGTGGATGATTTGCTTTGAATATGTTAAATACAAAACATAGTTTGAAAATCTCTCTTCAGAAATATACTAGAAGATTTTTTAAAAATTTGATGAACTGTTTCATGACCAAAAACTGACAAATTCTCAAATTCTGTTCTCAACATTCTTCATACCTTGGAGCCACCCATGTGGATAACAAAAATGTTTCTTCTTCCCTGTGTGCTGGCACTTATAATTTGAAAGTTTGACCAGTCTCTGAAGGGCTGTCACTGAACCGATATACGGTTAGTAGGATGAACTAAAATTTTGAGAAAAGTTGGGTTATCCATTAAAAAAATATGAATTTTCAATGCCATCATTTACATCTGTAATGAGCATCCTTGGCAATTGGCAATCTGTGATATAATTCATGGAGAACTCTTCATCCACTTTGTACATGAATTTATAAAAAATGGATCACTATCATATTTCAAATAAGGAATCACCACCTTTCTTTGTGGAATACTTGCAGAATTGATATGGCTATATCATATTTAATAATAGAATTTTAAAAGATTATCAACTTTTCCTGATAAGATAGGAAAATCTGAAATTTTTGTGCATAAAGTGAGTGGAGATTTCTTCATGTTGGCAGTCATTTTGTGCCTGTAGGTTGCCAACTCAAGGAGCCTAGTATGAGGGAGGTAAATAAAAATTTTAAAAAATTGTTAACTTTTGAATGGATCGTCCGATTTTGCTCAAATTTTGCTTGTTTTTCTCCATCCACAGAAAGCCCATTAATCTCTTGGGTTAATTCCTCTTTAAAGTTCTGGGAAAGAGACTTCAGATCTTCAGCAATTTGTGAAAGATACCCTGCTGGGGGAAAGTGAGATGAAGACAAAGAAAGGGGATAGCAAGATCATATAGAACCGTGTTCACACATCCCTCGGTGAGCGGGGGATGTTTGACATTTGTTTGATATCGTGTGTGAACAGTTGCAAAATTATTATGGAGGATGTCCATGTTCCTATTAAAGAGAGTGGCCTTGAATTGTTAATTCCTTATAGCACGGTTTTTACCTTGACCCGATGCATGTCCAAGCCGCTAACATGGAGAGATAGGAATCTCTGATCTATGTCCCTACAAGCGCCTCATGTACCAGGGAGATGTTTGAATACCGAAATAGGAAAAAAGTGGCAATTGCCTGCGCGATTCAATTTCGGCGCTCGAGAACTGCATCTTTGAGCTCAGACAATGGATGATTCTCAACAAGCTACAGCTAAATGAGAAGAACTCTGATGATTTACTTCTTGTCTCACCAAAAATGAGACACTACCTTCCACAGTATGAGTAGGTATATATCTGTGTCTGTAGGTGATCTCTCCATTGTGTCTTCTGATTCTGTTAGAACTCACTTGTCCGTATTCCGATGCGATGTTTAACTTCACCCAGGACCAAGCCAATTGTTATTTAGACCTGGGTTATTCAAAAGTTAAACCAATAGTCTAAATGACAATGGCTTAGACCTGGGTCAAGTTAAAATTCGCTATCGGAAAACGGACCTTAGAGTACAAATTGAGGCATCACTGTCTATGTCTACCCAAGTTAATACAATCTGTATATCAATTTCCATCTTTATAGCATATCTAGGATAAGAAAAAATGCTAATAAAGGATGCCTGCACCCATGCTGTACGGTCTTTGATCCTGAGTCGACTTGGTTACTCCAATGCTTTGTTAAGATGGAACTTGGGAGATTACAATGCATTCAAAATCGGGCTGCCAGAACTATGTTGAGTGCAGGGAAATATGACAGGGCAACTCCTTTATTCAAGCAGCTGCATTAGCTGCCAGTTTAAAAACAAATTTCAGAGGTTTAGACGGTGGTGCCTTATATCACTACAGTACAGTGCAGTAAAGACGACCAGGGGCCGATTGCTCAAAATGGTCTTAGCTATCCTCTTCATGCTAAGGTGTCTTAAGTTCTTGTGCCACCCTCGTCGTATCGACGCTATTGTCTATGTTACGAAGATGGCACAAGAAGTCAAGACGTCTTGGTATGAAGAGGATAGCTTAAGACCATTTCGGGCAATCGGCCCCTGATGGCTGCAAATAGAAAGGGTCTACAATAGACGTGACTTTGTGTAGATGTTGGACTCAAAAGGAAGGAACTACAGTGGATTGAATGGATTATCTATTACAGACGCACAATGATTTTTTTCCATTCAAAGCTTGAAGCTAGTTTAATAAAATTCAGACACCACAGTAACACACAAGCAAATTTTCATTACAATGTAATGGGTTCGATAAATGAGATGGCTTATGACTAATACATATATTGAGTGCTATACAATGCATGCAAAGGGGAACCCACTCCTGGAATTATGTTGTCATAGGATGAAGAAAAACTCGATGAACAAACTAAAAATTTGAGCAAAATCTGATGGTCTGTTCAAAAGTTGTGAATTTTCGCAATCTTTATATTTCGAACCCTGCCGCTGATGCGGATCCGTGCACTTAGCAATGTTGACAGTAACCATGACATCATGTTGGACAACTCCTCATTCACTCTGTATACAAAATTTTACAATTTTGTCTTTTTTTTTCAAAAGATGTAAATTTTTCGCTGGAGTATTGCAAATCTTTCTCAATTCTGCATGCACTTTGAAAAGAATCTTTTTGAACTCTCATTCTAAATTTGTCATTACATAATTTTCAAATTTCTTTATACATAAGGTGAATGAGGAGTTGTCCGTAAGTAAGTTTCAAATTCTACCTAATTTGCCAACCGCACTGATTCCCATCAAAAGTAGGGATCGTGATATCATTTGGAATTAAAAAAATCATGACTTTTGAATGGATTGTCTGATTTTTATCAAATTTTCAGTTTATTTAATATATGATTTTCCTTCATTCTATAATAGTAGGATAATCCCATGGGTTGGTTTCCCTTTAATACGAGTGCTTTGTCTACAAATGATTACAGTTCCACTCAAGCAATGACCTATTTATTTCATTCATGAATTAAAATGAGATGTCAAGGGCTATTTCAACATTTTGTCCATCAATTACTATGTAAACAATTAGTTCAATCTACGGAAATCAATTTAAAGAAATAATGTATAAATAAAATTTTCTAAGTTTAAGTTTAACATTGATTTAACAAACTTGATTCAACTTGTTAGATGCCATTGATTGAGATAATTTGAAATAGCAATCACTCCATCGAGATGTGTGCTTACTGAATTTTTTTACCCATGCTTGAAATATGAGATTTTGCTGACTTTACACATAGGCCAGGTTAGATAATTGATAAACATCTGCAAATATTGTTACCAGACACTTATCCATTAAACAGTTATACTAATTCCCATTATAGGGTAAAAACTTTTTGGTTGTTTATTTTGAATTCAGTCACAATGTTTTCAACATATGCCGGATAAACCTCCTCATTAACAAAATGACATACACATAATTCCTTTAATAATTCATCAAATTGTATCAAGCAATGAACGATATAAAAGAAGTGAGATAAGAGGTTCCTTGGTCGGTTGAGTCTATCCAAACATATTGTATTGGAAATGGATATTCTAAACAACAGACACCATGATGAATTCCTCATCTTTACAGGTTATAGTTAAAAAACAAACATGTTTTACACTTATACTTCCTACAAATAAATACTTATCATGCAGAACAAAGTATTTCAAACAAGTGAATACTACTCAAACAAACATTTTAGCATACAGATATTTTTTACAATTTTGAACCAGTTGGACATATTGGCGCATTGTTGCTTTTATGTTTTTGATAGTGTTTGTACACATATGTATGTGCCTCATACAGAGTGGAAATTTTCATGAGGCAAAGACCACAAAATTTGCGAAAATAAAATGTCATGAAAATTTCAGCTTATACAGTATTCAAATTGAGTTGAAGGATATATATATACATGCATATCGATGCTATACACACAGTGCAAGCCAGAATAATTTCCTACCTGTTATCACATTAAAAGAGGAGACCAATCGACTTGGTCCAGTGATGCCAGTGTGATCCAATTGTCCTTACTTTTACAGTGAGAACGAGAAGGAAATAATCCTGACTGTATACAACATCGCAAAATCTATTTCAGAACGGTACAATATAATTAATGCATTCTTAATAACCATACCTACATCACTGTAATAACACAGTTATGACAGTTTCTTGATTGATTGACTTTCTCATAAAAAGCCCCCCCCCCCCCCAAAAAAAAAAAAAAAAAAAAAAAAATTGTTTGGATGCCCTCAACCAACTGCCCTTCTGAATATGGCCTGACCCGAACTTTTTTTTTACCTTTCGCTCAAATTGAAAATCACAGGAAAATTATAATTCTACAACCTGAAAAGTCATTTTCGCCATGATCTATGGCTTTTCACTCTGTTCCATGTCTTATTTTCTTAATGACTTGTGTGAATTATGTTCCTTTTTTTTTTTAATTGATGAAAGAAAAATCGAGCGTTCAATGCTATTCTTCAAAAACAGCTTTTGAGGGTACCCCAACAATTCTCACTTTGTAGGGTAAATACATGATTACATACTAAAAACATTTCATGAAATAAAGAACTTGAGATAAGGCAAGTATGCAACATTCCTGTATACACAAAATGAGAGGATAAATCCCCATAATATTTTTTTTACAATCAAGTTTTCTTCATATTGCTATAAAAAAAAAACTGAACAAAAATTATGTAAAACTTTACATAACAACAATTTCATTTTATGTCATGGTTCTTCCTTAAAAAAACCCACATCCATCATATATTTTTTAGTGTTCAACACTGCAATAACACATACTAGCAATTTTTCAAACATATTTTCTGGTAGCATTTTCTTAATATGTCATATATAATTATATCCATAAATTAAACCTCAGTTAGAGCTTAAATTAACTCAGAAAAATATCATACAAAAGGTAATTTCAGAGACATCAAGAAATAAACAATCAAACGAGAAAGGACCTTTTTATACATAAAACAGATGGAAAGAAAATGGTTGAATTTAGCAAGTAAAGAAAATTTACATGTACATTCACTTTGGCCAAAATTTGTGTAAGTGCTTTAAGTGAAATATATCTCCAGAAAAATAAAACGGATGTTACATTTGTACTTCTAAACAAGTGGTGTTAAATGATAGGAGCCTGGTATGGTTATATATTTGACTGAAATGTAAAGAAATATTTACTTTTTACAAAATCAATATACATGGTTAGCTTTAATGAACGAGTTTAAATGAACTTGCTCATGTCCTTATAAACCACCCCCTAAAAAAATACCACAAATAGAACAGTACAGCCAATGTTTGACTAACTGACACCATTGCTATACTGTATATCCACAGTATTATTTTTTTTAATTCATCTCTAGAATAATTTAATTACAATTCTATCTTATATTATTTTCCAAATTATCAAAGTACAAAAGAGCTCCATCAAATTTTTCTCCCGTAATCGGAAGAACAAAATTTTTCTCACTTTCACCTCCGTGATCCCACAATCAAATCACGCGACCTCCATTAAAAAAGATGACCTCAGTTTAGAGTTCATCAATCAAAAACAGTTATAAAGAACAGACATGCAAATGTGCAGATGCATAGATGGGCAAACGAACAGACAGAGTCAGACATTACAAAAAAAATCATGCCCTATTGGTAGGCGGAAGCTATTCAACAGAGATTCGTAACGATTTCAGGGCAAGAGAAAGGCATATAAGAATTACTTCATGGAACCATTCTCATTATTGAATATAATGTGAATCACAATGAGAAAAAAAATGCCAGCAACTCAAACCAAATCAGACACCAATGAAGCCTCATGCCAAATTGCTGCATGCTATAAATCTTAGTTACTTCCTAGATGTCTCTGTCGCGTGTGGGTTTTTACAGGGTGAGGTTGCCTTAAACGGTAACTCCACGCCAAAAATAACTTGCTTTGATTAAAAGCGCAAAAATTAGACGAACATATCTAAGAAGTTTGAGCATTTTTTCCCCAGCACCTTAAACCAAATCAGACGCCAATGAAGCTTCATGCCAAATTACTGCATGCTATAAATCTTAATTATTTCCTCCGTAGCGTATGGCTTTTTACAGGGTGAGGTTGCCTTCAAGTGCCAGACAGCACAGACAAGGAATAAATGAGCAAGTGATAAGCTTCATTAGTTAGCACCACTGATCTCTGTAAAAAAAAAAAAACTAGATGTATCATTGACCCATACTTGCAGTACAAAAGATTGAAGCCATCACATGGCGGCTATACCACTCAAACTTGCTGTTGGGTATCCAGGGAATAATTGAACTTTTCACATTTTATTAGCAGTTTTGAATATTGAGAATGCATTTTTAATATTTTGCTATGTGAAAAAGTTGCTAGATAAAATATCTTTTGTGTAGCAATTATGCTGAAATGCATCGTAAATTGTGATGAGATACCAGGAAAATTATTCCCTGGTATCGTGTATTAGGATCGAGTGGTTCTTATCATTCATGTCGACTATATGGTGAATTGGTATTGTGTACCATGTTGTAAAATGGCTGCTTGGACACTTCATCATATCAATCATATCGACCATATATGGAATTGACATTGTGTACCAAGTTGTAAAATGGCTGCTCGGACACTTCATCATATCAATNTGGGGGGGATGGGGGGATAGGTGGGGGGCAAAAAGTGTGGGCGCCCCCATAACACTGTTTTGTTTTTTTTAAAGAAAAGTAACAAAACTCAACTCGGTTGTAAATTAAAGAGGGAAGAAATAAAAATGATGATTGAAACAGACAAGACGTAGCTTTCACGCCAAAAAATATGGCTTCGATTGAAAGCGCAAAATCGGACAAACAGTCTGCGAAATCGGACGACAGATATATTTGAAAAATATCTAAAAATTATTAAAACAGTTTAATTTTTTTTTGGCAACATGCTGGTGACGTAGATCGCCATCTTTCTATATATATCAGCAAATTAGAACTTCTTGCTTTTTATAATATGCTCAGAAAATTTGTTTACTTGTCATTTCATCTAAATTTTGTTTGAAAATCAGACGAACGGAATGAAAAATATGTTTGAACTAAATCGGATGATCAATCATTTTAAATTATATAACTCGATTATGATTTTCATGAAAATTTACAAAGTTTAGTCACATGATATGACGTATTTCATATGCACTTCACTGCAAGTAGTTTATTATATTTTTTGGCGCTAGTGTTAGGGTTTAGGGTTAGCATTATGGTTAGGGTTAGGGTTAGGTTTAGGGTTAGGATTAGGGTTAGGCTTAGAATTAGGGTTAAGGTTTGGCTGGGTACCAAAGTGTATTAGCGCCATTTTTTTGAACTCCTCATTTTCTAGCCAAAAAAAAGCATCATAACATGGGACTATTAATCTACCCAATTCGCACAAACATTATTGGTCATATATATAATTTAAATATTCATAACTGTCCCCTTTATTACAAACTTGTTTGCTTGTCTGATTTTCTATCAATCAAAGCAATAATTTTCTGGCCAAGACCTTGCCTTTAAACAATCTTCTGGCGGTTATGGCCTTCATCACTTTTTTTTTCTAAATAAAAGTGAATCAAGATCTATGTCTTGTCCATTTAATCATCATTCTTCTTGAGTGTTTTTTTTTCTGGTAATTTTCCTGGTCCCATGTCTTTGTATTTTATTGTATTTTGACCCTGATATAACAAGGTTTCAATATAAAGAGGTAATTCCTCTGGTCCCAACGACTTTGTTATAACGAGGTTAGACTGTATTTAATATGGAGTACTCTCTTCCCTTTTCTGCTGAATCCTATCATCAATTATATAAACACAGCAAAATAAGCCCCCCCCCTAGTAATATCATTTTTCAGGGGGAGTGTCTAGTACTGAAATTTAATGGCAAATGTCCATCAACTATTTGTCTACCTTGTGACTGCACACCACCAATTATATTTCCATTGACTCATGTGTAAAAAAGTAAAAAGTAAAACAAAATCATCAAAAATAAGTGCTAGAAACAGTAACATTCAGACTTGAAGTTTTAGTAGATCACCGTATTTCGTCCATCTTCATGAAATATGAAGGGTGGTCTTTCAGCTCATTCTCTCACAAAAGGGTCTGAAAATGAAATTACCAATAAATTTGCTTGGACCATATGTTGGTATATGGAGTTTTGCACAAGACTGGAAAAAAAAAATGGCCCTAAAATCTCATTTGGACCAATACATGCCATCTCATGGGACTCATCTGAACCACCAATAGTTCCTTTTAATGGTCATATGAAAAATATTGCTGGAATATCTGCCATTTATTTCATATATATCTTTGGTATGGTTTCATCTGACCAACAATCGCCACGTGACATAAATAGTGGTGTGCGGTCTTCAGTGTCAAATAAGCATGGTTCAATATGGTATACGTTATCGAACAAATGTAAAAGTAAAATGCCACTAAGTCACTAGACTAACTTTTTTTAGGATATAATCTGAACAAAAATAGGCAACTTCTTAATTGGAGGCATGTTTGAAGCGCTATTTTTGTTACGTTATTAATGAGCAGACTCTATTCTATCAATCTGGACATGTTTTACAGTCAAATCGAAAAAATATTTTTAACATAGTTTTTCTTGGGAAATATAAAACTGTCATGGGTACATGAGTGGGAGTCTTAAATTTGATATTAAAGCATTCAAATTGTCAATTCATTGTACATGAGAACCACGATTTGCATATCTCTTGGTACAAGGGTACATGGAGCTCAAAAAAGACAATTGTGACATTTTTAAAAGTGACATATTTCCTTGTGTGTGTGTTTACTCACATATCATAAATAAGGATTACCGTATTCTCTGTTTAAAAGAAGAGTCTACTGACCCAAAATAATAATTTTTTAACAGAAGCAGAAAAAATTGGTGAGTAAGATAAAAAAAAATCGGACAAGTAATAAAAAAAAGTTATGAATTTTTAAAGATTTTTAAAAAATTGGCAAATCAAAGAAAATTTCCAGAGATGTTGCCAATGTGATGACATCACCGGTGCACAACTAACCAGAGTTTTAATTATAAATATGTTGGATAATTCATCACTTTTACACAAAGTTGCAAAGTTTGTATGAATGTAAACATGCAAATAGTGGATCGACATATCAATTATAAAGATATCCGTACGGTTAAAGTTTTGAGGAAATCATATTTTGGGGGAAGAAAGTAACATTTTATGACATTGATATGAATGTAAAAAAAATAAGTTGTGCACCTGTGACGTCATCAGTTGTCATTTGTCTAAAAATAGAAACATTCATAACTTTCTTATTAGTTGTCCAATTTGTCTCAAACTTTTTTTGTTCTGTTCATCTAATTTTTCTGCTCCTGTTGAAGAAATATTATTGTTGAAGAAATATTTTTGGGTAGACTCTCCTTTTAAAAGTTACGCTAATTCTAATTATGAGGGGGAACTTAATTGTTATTTTGTTGACCACTCTTTTATTCCCAAATTTTTGGGTAAGACTTATGTACGGTGTAACTCCCTTGAATGAGCTTGCGCACTCTGGTATGTGCAAGACCAACTTGTTTGTAAATTGTTAGGTTGGTTCTCATTTTTGGATGATCATTTCAGTTCCGTCTTGTGCTCCAAGTCTGTAAGCTGCACTGATAGAACTTTGATAAAAGAGAAACAATTATGTTTGCAGATTAAGTTTGCATATATATTTATTTTTCTCCAACAATGGATTGATATCAAATTTGTAGTAGGAATTCAACATTATTCAACATGATTTTTTTTGAGGACTGAGAAGGGAATAGTATTACTCAAAAAAAAAACAATACATTTAGGGGGTGTTGCTACAAAGTTGCAATCAATTGAAAGATGTTGCACACGTCTTGTAAAAAGTGCAGACAATGCGCAAATGAAAATACATGTTCCAATTTGCAACTGATTTGCAGTTGATTTGTAATCAATTGTGACTTTGTAGCAGCATCCTCTTAGTCTATTTTAATTAAAAAATAATACATGTAAAATTTAGTGTACAGACTTAATCTGAAGACATATCAAAGATTCTTATTGTTCATCACTTTCGATTGTCAGATTTTGCTGAAACTTGCATTGTCCTCTGGATTTGAACTCAATCACTTATTGTGGAAGACATGACCAAGAATAGCCACTTAAAGGTATAGATTCGTAATGGTCGGGATGCAGAAAGTGATGTGAAACGAGCTGATGTATTCACAAGCTACTTTACATATAACTGTGTACGAAATAAGGAGAGAAAATTGTACGTATTCTGGAGTATTTTCCGTCGAACACGCCAATCAGCCATGATTTCTACGGTGTGCTAAGTGCTTTCGCCCGGCGGAGCGTCGGCCTGGAATGGGCGGAACGATCGGTGGTATTGTCTGTGGTGTGAGACTTCCCATTCATTTTGTACATGAAGCATGTTGTGCTAGGGAGGGAGACCGCAGCATCATTTTTTATTTTGCGATAAATAGCAATTTCTTGATCGATTTTAATCAAACAAACTATGAACATGCTCTAATTTGCCATTGAAAAACTGAATTATGGTAATACTTTTACTACAGCTCACAAAGTAGTTAAATATCTGAAGCGCCATCCTCCCAGACAGTCGTAAGGTTGTTGGGACGTAGCATGTGTTTGTTCCTTCTTTTCATTTCTAGAGTTTGTAACATTTAAGTAGTACCTGCTGCTTTGTACGAATAAGCCTGCCACAGCCATAGGCTCTACATGTAAGTTGTCTAGTGGTAAGACACCTATCTAGTCCTCAGGAGATCACCGGTTCGATTCCTACCCGAGTATGCCTGTGGATTTTTTCACATCATATTGGGAACGCACTGTCAATCAGTGTTCATTCATGTTGAGATGAGGCAAGAATCATTTCCATTATCGTCTCCCAAACAAAAACAAATTTCAATTGAATCCAATATCAACTGCATGATATTGCATCCAAACATAAAGGCAGGTTCGCTGTTTTGAAGACGATGGTAGAGGCAATTTTCTGATAGAAGGAGGCCTATTCAGCATAGAGTGCAAGTCAAAATGTTTTTCTTTCCAATTACAGTCGAACCTGTCTACAAAGAACACCCAAGGGAGACAGAAAAAGTGGTCTAACAGCAGGTGGTCTCTGTAGACAGGTCATTTACATGGAAATTGCATTCTAGCAAGTGAAGACAGGTGGTCTTTATGGACAGGTGGTCTTTCTATACAGGTGGTCGCTAAAGCAGGTTTGACTGTATCACCATAAAGCTGAGGAAATGGGATCACAGTGGGATTACTGAACCATACTGTATTGATCAGAGCAGGGCCGTTTCTGAGCATTTATAGTGATTACAGGTAGCAAACAATTCTGACTTGCACTCTACACATGTACATGCATTATAAACATGGACTAAGTATGAAAGCATGTACAGTTTAAGTCAGAATTCTATGCTTACCTGTTACCAGTATAAAACCGAGGACAACATGATTGAAGTGGGATTACTGGACCATATCTTTTGTTCTGAGCTTTTATAATGATAAAAGATAGCAAATAATTCTGACTTGATCTGTACATCTGTTAATGTGTTGAATTCATGCCTTTTGCCATAATTAAAGGGGAACTAACCCCTGAAATTGTCATGTTCTCATCAAGTGAAGAAAACTCAAATAAGCAAACAGTGAAAATCTCACAATTCGTTCGCAAGTTATGAATGTTCATATTCACAGATTTGACAATCACTGCCTCTGATGGGGATCCATGCGATCATCCATTTAAAAATGGATTTAGAGTAAAGGTTCAACATGATTCTTGTCAAAATACATGTAGAATCAACAAAGGAATGCTAGAGTCAAGCGGAAATCAACACTTTGTTGAATTTTCTGAAAAAAGAAGAAGAAAATTCTAAATTTTGTATACAGAGTGAATGAGGAGCTGTCCGACATGACATTATAGATTCCTTCAATGTTGCCAATCACACGAATCCGCATTAGCGGCAGGGATCGCCATATGTCTGTGACTCTGAAAATTTGTAACTTTCAAATGGTTCGTCTGATTTTGCTCAAATTTTCACAGTTTGTTCATCTGATTTCTCTTCATTCATTGGAAGCATGATAATTCCAGGGATTGTTTTTTTTCCTTTTCAATCACACAACATTTGATAAACCATGGTTTAAACTGAACCATGGCAACAAGAATGAATTTAGCATGATCACAACACACATAGTGGAACCTTGTTATGAAGAGCAAATATATAACAAACTCTGGTTATAACAAGGTGATTTTCAATTTGATTTTTCATTATATTGTAATTGCAATTTGGCCCTTGTAGTACCAGGATTTAACATATAATCCGAAGACGTAGTTTGTCTGCACCATAGATCTTCATATTGTTCCATTACATATTACTTGAAGATCTTGATCGAGCTCAATAATGCTGTAAATTTGCAGAAATAGTTTAACCCTACAACAATTTTTGTGGATACCAGCCTAATAAATTCACCAAAATCACAGATGTCATGTAAGCTGTAGGTTTGTCAGCAGTTCAGCCTGGGTGGAGTTTCTAACCGAATCGAGGTGTGCTACCATTTTTTGCAGAGTGCCACAGATATTAGGTAAGAGAGGCCAAACTTTCTCATCTTCCAAGGCGTCTGATAAAATCCTGACATCTTGCTTTGCTCTCTCTAGCAGATGCAGAAAAGGGTTTTCTTCTGGTTCATCCTCCAACATTGGGATCTCTGTGGATGTGAGACGGATGTCCATTTCCATCTCTCGATACTTTTTATCAAGTTTGTGGCTAATGTTGTACAGCTGTCTCTTGCTATGGAAACTGAACATTCTAGATTTTTCCCCGTTCTCACTTTGTAACGGTCCATTCCACAAATCCTTTCTAATCTTTTTGACTGGGACACCAAGGGAGAGTTTTTCTTCGATCTCCCGCTTTATGGAAGTGGGAACAGGATGATGCTGTCTATCCCGTGGCGTTGGCTCGTGGCTATGGGTTCTTATGTAGCTCACACGCACTTCTCCGCTTGTAAGATTTCTGTGTACAATCATTTGAGCTGGACAGCATATACCATTCTTCACTCTCCCCTTTACATGGCGACGGTTGGTCTTTCTACCCTGCTGATTCTTCGAACAATGTGGAGCATCGGATCCATCTCTCTGGCAATTGTAATACGAGTACTGGCTTGCTTTGCCGATCCGATCTCCCTTTTGTTTGGTAAAGTACACAGACGCATCCCGTTCTTCTTTCTCCTTCCACAAGAGAAACTCAGCATTAGACAAAAATGTGTGTTGGGTTCTAATGCACTCTGCATTATGGTCGTTTTCAAGATGCTCCAGCATCTTTGTCTTATGAAAAAAACGTTTCTGGCAAGAGGGCACAAGACATTTCGTTTTCTTCATTGTGTCAAGTTCCTCAAGTGGCTTGTTGTGAGCTTTCAGATGGTGGCGCTTCAAATTGTCTTTTCTTGATTGAACATCTCCACATGTCGGACAGGTAAATTTGCCGACACTTTTGGGCTGAAAAGAAAAAATGACAAAATTCATACTATAATTCAAACAATTGCATGCTTGACTGATTTGAAATTTTCCGAATGTGTGCGCTTTCTTTGTGTGCACATCCATATTTCTTAACTGTGTGAGCTATTTTGATTTATAATGAGACACTTTCAATTCTTAAAAATTAATATTTTAAAAGCTAAACATCTTTTCAAAATCATGGGATGTTTCGGGGGTTGGTTTAAGTAAATACTTCTAACCAAAAAATTATCATTTTGGCCTCAGATACAGTTTAAAAAAACCAAGAAAAGAAATGGCAGTCCAGGGCCCTGTAACATAAAGGTTTGCGATTAATTGCTAATCTGATAGTGATTGATATCAATCGCAAGTCTATGGCAAATCATGTACAAAAGTTTGCAATTGATCGCAAAATCAAATAGCGATTAATCGCAAACCTTTATGTTACGGGGCACAGTAAATCATTGAGAAACAAATTTCATGACATGTTAGCTTACTTTCTGCCGGCTACTTCGTCTGCCTTCACGTAATAGTGATTCACTGGTTTCCTCAAGACCCAGTGGTCCAATAGGTCTTAGCTGAACCTGGTCTTGAGTAGGTCCAGGCTCAACATGGTCTTCAGTAGGTCCAGGCTCAACGTGGTCTTCTGTAGGTCCAGTCTCAACATGTACTTCGGTAGGTCCAATTTCAACATGGTCTTCAGTTGGTCCAGGCTGATCATGTGGTTCAGTAGGTCTGGGCTGAACCTGGTCTTCAGGGATACAAGACTGATATGGACTGCCATCATTACCAGGACCAGGTAGTTCCTAGCACAGGGTACAGAAAAAAGGTGGAGAAATCGTGACTTAAAGATATAGATAAACCAAAGTCAGTTCTCATTAACAATTTTTTATAAAATCAACCGTTAAAATTGTAAGCTCTATAATTGTAACTTATTCACATTTTGTTCCCATTTGCTTTCCATATACTGACCCCAGACTTTAATCTATATATATATTCTTTGATTTCTCATTATCATTGCCATGTCAGCCATACCTCTCTCCACCGTCACATGTTCATCTTATTGTTTTTTCGCGCTTGAGTTCTCCACAACTTCTGCCTTACCAACAGCTCATTTCCATATCACATGGCTCTATTGTTCAGTTTTCATTACCAGTCTTAAGCCCTGGTCACATAGGACCCCGGAAGCAACACGATTCACCCCGACTCTTTGTTAATTCACAGTTAACTGCCTCAGAACAACGAGTCAGGGTGAATCGTGTTGCTTCCGGGGTCCTATGTGACCAGGGCTTTAGCAATCTCAACCACCCTTTCCATGCTGTCTTATTGGTTCTTTTCATGAATTAGGTTCTTCCATTTATGTTCAAGTGTAGTATTTTCTTATTTCTAATTGGCTTGTCTTATATAAATTGTATACATGGAAATTTACTTTGTACTTGAATGATTTTACGAGTGGAGCAGTGTTCCCTGGAAATATATCTGAGAGCTACAACGTCCTTCTTGTCAACATCTAGGTTCTTTGAGATGTTTCGTGCTATATGAGTTGACTGCAATGTTTAGATTGTATGGTGATTTAGCAAATATTCGTGAAGCGTTACAAAAGCAAAAAGTACCTGCATTACTTTGAAAAAAAATTAAGGCATGGCACTACATCAGAGGGCTTATACTAAACATACGCGTAATGTTTTGGTCGCGTTGGTCGCGTTTTGGGAGTGTTGGTTGAAATTACCGATTCTTTTGCTAAACGGTATCCTCGAAGCGTCCAAATAGAAAAAAAAGGACTTGTCAATCCCCTATCCTTCGATAATTGTCTTCACTTTTTCTTCTGCAGGTCAGCAGGGAAATTTGGGTTGGGGCCCACTAATCGTTTCTCTTGTTAGCTGAGCTACTTAAGAGAGAGGGGCCCCTTCCCTCTTTTTTTTTTCTCATTCCATCTGAGGAAGGTGTTTAAGAAGGTGTTTTGTTTTGTTCGTTTTTTCCTTGTCAGATGGGAAGTGGGAAGTGGTCCCTTTTTTCTTCTTTCTTTCTTTCTTTGCTTTACAGCTGGGTAGCAGGGATTGGGAAAGAGAAGCCCATGCTTTTTATTTGTTTTTATTATTTGTTTTTCTTTTTATTTTAGGGTCCGGATGCAATTTCCTGGCACCCGGAGAGAGTATTTCTACCTCTCCCGTGTACACAACGGGGTGACAGATGCGATTTACTGACACCTGTATCCAAAATTATTTGCTGCATACTCAAATGAGCACCGCTAAATGTGCATTTTTTCTTTTAATCCGAGCAATTAATTTTCGTGTCAAGAATATTGGGCCCACGGCCCCCCAGTCCCCTGGCCCCCCGTTCCGCCTGCCCTGTAAAGGATCTGAATTTTATTCATTCATTTCATTGAGCAAAGCCCGAGTATGAATTAAACTCTTTTAAATAATTTAGGAGAGAGAGAAAAAAAAAAGTAATTCCCCTACCCCCATTTCTCATGCTGAAGGGGGGGGGGGGGGGTCTTAGGAGAGGGTAGCGAGGAACTCACTGTACTCTTGAATTACTTCACAATCCCCCTTTCAAAAACAAAAGGAAGGATTTCTCTGCCCCGTTTCCCGACGCTATAAAAGAAAAAAATAAAACAATTAATTTAAGAAATAAAGAGAATGGGCTTCTCTTCCCAAATCCCTGCTGTAAAGGGAGAAAAAAAAACATACAAAACATAACAAGAAAAAGATAAAAGGGGGAACACTTAATTCCCACTTCCGGCTGCTTATCTGACAAGCAAAAAAAACAAAAAAAAACAAAACAAACAAAAACAAACAAAACCAAACAAAAAAGATTTTTAAAAAAAACGAGGGATGGGGGGGGGGGGGGGCT
>BQKZ01007484.1:2197-12614 GCA_036244855.1 Temnopleurus reevesii | reverse complement strand
AATTTTCTCTCCCCCCCCCCCCCCCCCCCCCCCCTGCTGATCTCGGCTGCTGATTTATTCATGCAAATTAAGCATTAATTAAGCAGAACTATGCATAAATTACATAAATCATTTATTTCATCTCTAAACATGCTGATTCCTGGCATAGATAATTAGGGACTTTGACCTACCGGGTGATTAAGTTTAGCGTGCTGCTTCAGTTTTCTTCTCTCCTCTTCATACATCTTCTTAGCTTCGGCTTTCTCAGCACTGTTCATATCAACCTAAATGAATTACAGTACATCCTCTTAGCTTGTGCATTCTAAGCACTGTTGATATTAGACTTATCAACTTACTGGGTGATTCAGCTTGGCGTGTTGCTTCAGTTTTCTCCTCTCCTCTTCATACATCTTCTTAGCTTCCGCTTTCTCAGCACTATTCATCTTCTTCATCTCCATCCGTCTCTTAAGTTCCTTCTCCATCTCGTAACGTTTGAACTCCTTTCTCCTCTCGCGATCGTTCTCCTCCAGATCTTTGGTTGCCTAGGATACGAGGTATCAAGGGTTATGAAAGGGCTTAAGTCTCAAGTTAGCCATTTTGAAAAAAGGAGAAATATTCATAGCCTGCCAAACTACTTTACAAATATTAAACCATATGACAATTCAGAAGTAACCCAAAATGCAACTCTTCAAAACCCAATAATCTTAGTGATAATCCCATTTACTCTTACATCCTCTGACTTATTTCTTATTCATATTATGTACATGTAGAAATGTTTTATAATTATTATTATCATCATCATAGTCATTTTCTAAAAATCATATTTTTTTATTCGGGATAGAAATTAAAGGCATTGTATGACATTGGTTTCATTTAACAAATTCTCAACTACCAGATCCTAGATGTTTTTATCTAATGAAATATTGATGATAATCATAATACAAGGATCTTATAAAGTATAGTGAACTTTCCATCCTAATTAGGTGCTCAAAGATGAGAGTGAATTTAAAATAGGCTGGGATAATATCAGGCATAGAAATCAACATTTAGTGCTTCAACAAAATTAATCGAAAATGCATAAACTGTAAGATGCTGCCTCTATGGGCACAATTTGTAACATAAATTTGCCTCATGGCACACTAAACTAAATTTTCAAAGGTGTTTTACTATAACACTAGTAACTTTCTTGATTTTTTTTTTATCTGAATATAATTAGATAGGACTGATCTGACTTGGATATGTTTAAAAGCAGAGCTACCAACATTTAACAGCAACAATCAGGGAGATTGTGGAAGAAATCCAGTAGATGTCTATAAAATGCACACAACCTAATGGCATCAATGTTTCCATAATCCAGGAGATTGCTCAAAAACATGCATTTATTGTGGCCCATTTCCAGGAGCCTCCTGCGGAATCCAGGAGACTTGGCAGCCCTGTAAAAGGCAGAACTATGAATTCTTAATAGCTGATGGATAAAAGTCATAGCCTTCATAACATTTAAGAGCTATAATTAATTACAGTACAATTCAAAACAATTATTAAAGATTCAAGTAAGATAGTTTGTGTTAGTGGTGATGCCAAAATCCAAAGTAAAGTGAAATCTTTCTAAACAAATTAATTTGATGATATAATTAGTACCCCAAAATCTTTTGGAGGAAATCGAACATAAATCCAGACAGAACAGTTCTAATTCACAGAGAAAGAATTAAAGTCTTAATTCGGCCCAAGGAAAATGCATGAAAAAAATTTTGAGTTATGATGTCAGAAAATTAGACCCCTTAAATGTGCAGTGTAGAGAATGTTGTAGAAATGCAAGCACCCAATGAAGAAAGAATTAGAAAAATATAGGAATTTAAAAAAATCTTGCTCAAAATATTCTGTTGATTTCTTTCTTATTATCTCTCTTTGGGTTAGTTGACAAATAGTACCATGTTAACTAGATTACATAAGCTTTTGTAAACAGCACCAAAGTAACTTGCTTGAATTCAGTAATGGAGAGAATTTTCTGTTGCAAACTAATGTACTGTAGGTATACAGTCAAACCAGTCTACAAAAAAACATCCCATGGAGACTGATGAAGGGGTCTTTAACACCAGGTGGTCTCTATACGGTAGACAGATTCTTTTACATGTAAAATGCATTCTAGGGATTCAAGAAATGTGGTCTTTATAGACAGGTGGTCTTTCTATATGCACGGACTGAATTTAAGAATTTGCAGGGGAGCTACAGATAGCTCTTCTAGGTGCTCTGAAGGAGAGTTTTAGGGGAGCTAAATTGGATCTTCATGTACTAAAATTGGGGTTACAAGGGGCTCAATAAATCACTCCCCCAAAAGCATTTAAGGGGAGCTTTAGGAGAGCAATCGCTCTCACTCCTCTTAAATTTTATTCCCTCTATATGGGTGGTTGCTCATAAGGTTTGACTGTATATTGCTAAAAAAAACACTATCCGTGGGCTAGGATTTCCCCCCCCCCATCATGAACGCTGGACTGTGAACCAATCCATACTGAAAAGGGTTCATTTTTATTTTCATATTGGAAGTTACGATTGTTGTTTGATAGTCCTATCCCTAGAAGCCTATTAAATGAAACATAAAATATTTAACCCTCATTACAATTCCCAGCTCAATCACTGTAGCCTGAATGAGTACAAAAAAAGAACATTCAATTGAGCGTGGAGTTAAAACTCTGATGCTCACTATAAACACATTATAATTGAAGCACTGTACAACACGTAACTATCGGAACCATGTTTTCTGCCAATTGCAAGCACATTTAGCAAATATTCAACTACACAATTACAATTATACAGGATATACTTCACAACTGTAACAGAGAAAACTAATAATTTAAAGAAACAAATATAATAGACAAAGATACAGATGATGCCAAAAGTGTACGTTTTGCAAAAGATTATTTCAAATGTCCTTTTCCTCAAATGTTTCCTTGCTCCCAAAAACATTATACTATATAACCGAAAGGGCATAAGTATGTGATGTTAGTTTTGTTTCATACAGGACAGTTTCATAAAGGTCACAAGCAAAAAACTTTGCCCTGCTGAAAACATTTGAATCATGATATCAAAATTTGTTTTGTAGGTTAAATGAGAATCATGTGTTAGTGTACCTTTTGCAAGAGATTATTTCAAATGTCCTTTTCCTCAAATGTGAGCTCGTTCTCAAAGTAAAAATAACAATAAATTGTCTTGAAGATTAAATGAATAGTCTAGGTTAGTATACCTTTTGCAAGAGATTATTTCAAATGTCCTTTTCCTCAAATGTGAGCTCGTTCTCAAAGTAAAAATAACAATAAATTGTCTTGAAGATTAAATGAATAGTCTAGGTTAGTATACCTTTTGCAAGAGATTATTAAAATCCTTTTCCTCAACAATGAGATCGTTCCCAAAATGTTTAAAACTTGTTATAAAAAGTTGTGGACCAGATACATTACCTCTTTATATTGAAACCTGTGTTAAAATACATTACAATACAAAGAATAGGGGTCCCCAAATTGCCTTGTTATATCTAGTTTGATATATCAGTGCTCTTTATAATGAGGTAAGACTTAATTACATACTTTCTGTGAATTAGTGTACCTTTTGCAAAAGATTACTTAGGTCCTTTTCCTCAAATGTGTATTAATTTCCCAAATAAATATAAATATAATATACTTAAAGAATGTCAGAGAGGGCATGGCACAAAATAAATCATAAACTTGAATTATTTCAACTTTGATCAAATGTTATATTTTTTTTTTTATTTTGCATAAGAATGTGCATCAATTAATTGAATTGTTTTATATCATTGCTCTTCTAAGAAGAGTCAAATTATGGCATAAAATCAATTTATTTTGTAGGTTAAATGCGGAACCTATGTTAGTGTACCGTTTGCAAGAGCTTATTAAGGTCCTTTTCCTCAAAAGTGTACTTGTTACCAACAAATAAATATAACAATTTATTATCAGCCTGTGTTATGGTGCCTTTTGCAAGAGATTATTTGGGTCCTTTTCCTCAAAAGTTTGCTTGTTCCCAAAATCATTATACTTCAAGAATAATCGAGAGGGCAAAGTGTATCATGTTAAATTATTGTTTCATACAGGGCAGTTCCATAAAGGTCACTAGCAACAAAATTTACCCTGCTAAAAGCAGTTGAATCATGATATTAAATTTTTTTTGGAGGTTAAATGAGAATCATGTGTTAGTGTACCTTTTGCAAGAGATTATTTAGGTCCTTTTCCTCAAAAGTGTGCTCGTTCCCAAAATCAACATGAGCAATCATCTTCAGTAGATCGGATTGGCTAACTTCACCAGCTAAAGATGCACAATGATAGAAAGATAGGATTGATAGACAGATAGAAAGAAATACATAGCAAGTGTAATGAACCTATATTTGACTAAAACCAAAACACAGTGCATAAAATGATATGGGTGAACTGATTCACAAATGGTTTGCATGTTGAAGACAGTGAACAATTATTACAAATGATGATGGAAAAGACATAAAAGTGACAAGCATGAATGGGAATAAAACAAAAGGAAAAAATTATGTATGGTCATACAGGGAATAATTTTCATGGTATCGCATTGCAATTTGCTACACATCTTAGCAGGATTGCTATACAAAACACTAATGTTGACTGTACATGTTGATGGCGTTCGAATGAATGAATTTCCAAATTTCAAAAACATGTTTTGTTTGGCATGTTTTTCACATAGAACTGTACCGGAAAGTGTAAAAAATGTTTCCTCTCATCTAAAAAGTTCTGCGAATCAAATAAGACAATAAAATTATTCCCTGTCATAGATTTGTTTTCGGAACAAGCCAAGTTTATAGTGATCCATGATTGACACAGTGCAGTCCCGGTCAAATAACAAATTACAGCCTCAATGATGCCCTCCTGTCTAAGAAAAGGATTCAGTGTTAGTTCGAAGCCTTAAGCTAATTATGAGAAGGGAAAGTAGAGTGAATGAGGGGGGTGTTGATGGAAAGTTCCGAACAATTGCAAGTTGCGCTTGATTGACCAATCAAGACCATTGTTTCTTTTTCCAGAGCCTGAATGCAGGAAAGTCAGTTGGTATTGATCAAAGGGCCTAAAAACACTAAGAGGGTGTTGCTAAAAAGTTACAATTAATTGTAAGTTGCAGTTGATTGACCAGTCAAGACCATTGTTTCAATTTCCAGGGCCTAAATGCAAATGTTTGCCTGAAAGATGGCATTCCTGAAAATGATTTGCTGTCCATATAAGGTTGAAATTGGTTATCACTCTTTTCAGAGGATGCAATTTTTGTCGAAAATTAAAATGCTTTTTTTTATTTTTAGGAATCATAGTTTCAATTGAATTAATTGGGGTATAGGTACATGTAGGTGGATGTATAGTAGATGTCAATTAAAAGGTATCAGTAGATTAGCTCCTGATGAAATTGCTCAATATGCAATGAAAGCGCTATTCCTCCGGAAAAAAAGGATAACTTTCTCTCAAATAGAGTGCAGTAAAAACAGGTAGGTATTTTCATTGAAAGCATAAATTTATGAATAATAATGATTAACAAAAACAAATTGGGAAGTCTATAAAGTTAATCTATGAAATAGTATGGGCAATTAAACACAGGTGGCCACAGCAACAAAAATGAAAAAAAATAAAATCAATATTTAATACCAATACATCATGGCATAATGACAAGTGTACACACACACACACTATCAAATGATTAAACAAGCCCTTTCTAAATATTCAAACAGGCACCAAAATGTTAGGCAAATAATACCACAGCCATGAATATGAATCTAGAGTAAATATTTGAAGATACGTGTACACACATTACTAGCACTTGTTATTACTGGCCAGACTATACAGCAAAGGTATGGTGATTATGGCTAAAGATGGATGTACAAAGTCATCACTGTATCACTAAGGGGGTGTTGCTCGAAATCAACTGCAAATCAACTGCAACTTGGCACATTGTAACGCGCATTTTCATTCTTGCATGGTGCACGCATTTAACAAGACACGCATGAAACAATGATTTTGATTGGCGTATTCCGATGAACTGCAACTTGCGATCAATTGCAACTTTTGAACAACACCCCCTTAGACTATCACTGTGAGTAGAATGAAAAAAAGGCTGGGACAAAGTAAACAACGTCCGTTCAAGCATGAACAATATAGCCAGATGGACACTGAATAGTTTTCCATCCTTCTTATTCTATGGAAATGTTGAACAAGAGCTGAACCTGGGACATTCTTTTGTTATCATGAATGTTTTGTGAATGTATGCATGAAGTTGTTTACTTGGTCCAAGTCCTCTATCCCTCCTGCTCACTGTGTATACAGCTATAGATGGGTATACAAAGTAAGCACTACACCACATGAAGACTTTCAAGTTAGTAGATGATTTCATATGGGTATACAAATGCTAGCACTACACCACATATAAACTTTCATATTAGTACATGATTACAGAATAAGTTTACAAAGTTAGCACTGTACCATACGTGATTACAACTCTATATGGATATACCAAAGTTAGCACAACATCAACATACAGACTTTCGTGTAAGTAGGTGATTACAACTATAAATGGGTGAACAAAGTCAACATTGTACCACATATAGACTTTCATGTTAGTTCTTGACTACCTTCTGTATAAGTTTAGTAATATCATCTGGACTAAAAGAATCCATGGATGAGGGATCAAGATGTCCGATGAGATTGTCCAAGAACTGCTGGGTTGGCGCTCCTCCTTTTTTTACTTTTGTTTTTATAAGAATAAGTGGGTGCATGCAAGAAAGGAAACAATCATTCATTAGTATTAACTCATTGACTACTGGAACCAGGTAGTCATTGTGCAAAGTTTATGGGATTCACAGAACTCAGGAGTCAATGGGTTGAAAGAGAAAACAATTAAAATGAGTTGCATAAACGTTTATAAAATCAACAGGTGACCAATGTGAATGCAAAATGAGAAAAACATTACTGATACACAGAAAAATATGACACAAATGGACATTACATGAACAATCAATGTAAAAATTGTTGTTAAAAATTGGTGTAAAAATATGAGAGATCAAATCATTTGTATATCATACATGTATGAAAAGTTGTTAACCCATTGACTACTGAACATTGTAATTACCCTAGATTTTGTGCAGGGACTACTCGGATCCATTAGTCAATCGGTTAATATGACTCACTGATGCACACAGCATCATTTTTTTACATTCTGTACAGCCCTATCAAAAAATTCACACACAAGCATATTCCTTTCTTTTATGATGCTAGTAGTATTCAATTACCAATTTGAAAATTAATAGAGATCTGGAACACAATCTTTATCACCACTAAAAAATTATTGTGCGAGCTTATCAAAGTCGCTGCCTTTGGTTTTCTGTTATCACTAAAAAGCTAAGAGATACTTATATCTTTCAGAAGTATTTGAACACATAGAAAATATTTTATTCCGATTCTGAATACTCAGATTATTAGAAAATCTAGAAAATTGCATAATGTGAGCTTTCTTAACGGAAGGAACACCACATCAGCTCCAAGTCATATGGAAGTCCGAACAGTCCTAAGTCTTAAGATCGTCTACAAATTGAATCTGATTTGTCCCTCGTATCACGTATATAGCTGATTAACGTTTTGAAATTATATTTGTTTAGTACTTGTGACTTCTCAGAACAAGTATCAGGTAGACCTCATTTGTGAAATGCCCAGGATGTAGAATACTACAATCATTTATGTCCCAAATAGGATCGTAAGCCAATTGTGCGGTTGAATTTACTGTCCAGCAAAAAATTTTTAACTGGGTTTATTTTTCACGCTTTTCGTGGTGAAATTGATGACCTGCGAAAATGATCATTAAAAATTTGTATGAAAATTTAACACGCGCAGTACTTCACACCGTGCGTTTCGAAGTGACACAACAACTCTTTCATTGTTTCAATCACGTGTATATTTGCTTTTCAATTCTAAACATAATTTCCAGATTATTCTGTGATTTATACGGTCATTCTTCATAATTATTTTGGCATTTAAAAACATTCTTTTGTAGCGGTAATCACTTTCTGTTTCTTGAAAAATCTTTATTAGTCAGGTACATGTAGAGAGATTATACCTTTTTCTCATTGACTGTACCCTCAAATTCAATACCCTGCGAAAATGTTCATGGGTTAACCAACTGCGAAATATTAACACAGACTGCGAAATTAGCCCGCTATAGTTTGTCAAAACTAATGCTTCAGTTGTCAAATTTTGCTTACTGGCTTGCTGTTCCATGGCTTTCCTAGCGATGACTCTAAGACGCTGAATCTCCTTTTTCTTCAGATCATCGAGTTGAGATCGTATATGGTTTCCCACATTGTTCAGCTGCTTTCCAAATTTGCCAGTCTGTAAAGAAAAATGACAAAACATTGGATACTTAAGATAATATCAGTAACAATATTGTCTCCTGCTAATGGTATGAATCCATTTGAGCTCATGAAGTTGGGTATTTCTCCAAATTTGCCAGTCTATAAATAAAGAAAACAAAATATAGGATACTTTCTTTTGAAAATGTACAACACTAATGCCTCATTTTGATTATATGAATCAATTGACTTCATCAATTTTTATCATGTTTATATTATATCACTCAATATCACTCAACTGCTTTCCAAATTTGCTAGTCAACAAAACATACACTGTTGGACACTTTCTTTTGAAAATGAATAACACTGTAATGGTATAAATCAATTGAGCTCATCGAGTTGAGCATGTTTATACATGTAGAGTTTGAACATTGTTCTACTACTTCTAGAATTTACTGTTTAGAAAGAAATACAACAAAAATATAATCATATAAAGATCAATCGAACTCCTGAAGTCGATACCCAAGATTCGAGATATGAATCTGGACTGATGATAAAGCATCATTTCTATCGCTATTTCTTAAAAACATTTCTTATGCTGATTGACTTTAGTGTAATACACATATATCCATGGTTGGAATAATGACAAGAAAATTTAATGTTCACAGAATCGCAGACAACTTAAAAAGAGCATGAAAAACCGCACGAATTCACATTACTGTATGTGCCAAACATATTTTGAATGAAATTGTATGTAAGTGCAAATCTGAGGTTGGCAGCAAATGATGCGCACACTTGCTTTCTACCACCCACAATCTTGAATCATCATACCTTCATACCGTCATACCTTGATGAGGGCATTTAAAGTTTAATCAAAAACTTGTTTACCCCTCTCCTCCTTCCAGGTTTCTAGGGTAGAAATGGAAGTTTCCGACTCTGATAAAGACTGAATTTCGCTTTGCAGACGTTAATTTTAGTGACAGCATGGGCAAGAAAACTGTTGGTCTAGGTTATATTTTTCTCTTTTGAATTCCTACGCCTTCTCCAAGTTTGATTTGAAACAGTTAACAGTAGAACTAGAGACTGAAACATCAGGTAGGTTATTCCACTCTGTCACAATTCGATGGGAAAATATGTTCTGTCTCCTTCAGGTACTGGCTCTGGGCTTTTCCATCTTGAATTTATGACCTCACGTTCTGTAGTCTAACTTACACTTGAAGAAGTGGGAAGGTTTCTTCTGTCCACTATTTAAAAAACACCACTATTATCTTCAATTAGCTCCAGAAACGAAGCAAATATCCAAGTGTGAACACGCCCTTTGACTTACCAGTAAATCATTTGTATCCATCTCATCCATATGGCTTTTCATTTCAGGATCTGCTTCTAACACTTCAATCACTTCTCGGAGATACTCTTCATATTCTAGACCGAGATCCTAAAAAGGGGTAAAATACAAAAAATACATATTGATGATGCAGGGGAATTTTAGCAAGAGTGCTACAAAAAATGATGTTATGTTTAGAATCTTGTTTTTCGGAGATACTCTTCATACTCTAGACCGAGATCCTAAAAAAAGGGTAAAATACAAAAAATACATATTGATGATGCAGGGGAATTTTGGCAAGATTGCTACATAAAATGATGTTGTGGTTAGAATTTTTTTTCATATTGATGTATTGAACATGTTTCCGCAGCGTCTAAATCTGCTTATTAATCAAAAGTAAAATCGTTCCCTGAGTGCTTTCTTAGAATCAATACCAAATTTCATTATCAAATCTTTCTTTAAAGGGAAAGACTAGTTTTGGGAGGAGGGCGCTTCAGATATTTAACTAGTTTGCGATCTGCAGTAAAATTATTACCATAATGCATTTTTTCAATAGTAAATTAGAGCATGTTCATAGTTTGTTTGAATGAAATCGACCTAGAAATGGGTTAATTATCGCAAAATAAAATAACCTGGTGCGGTCGTACTTCCTCACAGAACATGCTTCACGTACACAATGAACGCGAACCCACACACCGCAGACAATACCACCGATCGCATCGCCAATTTCACGCCGACGCTCTCCCGCGCTAAAGCACTTAGCACACCGC